>SKCR01048818.1:0-75763 GCA_019454045.1 Zanthoxylum bungeanum | reverse complement strand
ACTTATAACCTAAATCAATACAACCCCTGTGTAGTAGCCAAACCATTTTTCTTTCGAAAGGCAACGGACTAATGGAGGTAATTTTCAAAACAAGTTAACCTGTTTTGCTTTACCTAGCTTCTTTTTGTTATTCCTTCTGCTAAACAATGAAGGGTACTCAAATCATTGGAAATCATCTTTATTATTCATCTTTATGAAGGATGTTTTTAGTAATGTATGTACTTCTTTCTGCCTTTACCTTCAGATTCGACAATTGTCACAAGAGATCAAAGAGTTAACCTTATCCAATCCTGTAACCATCTTCAATGGGAACTCTTCTTCTAGTGGTATGTGCATCAGTTCTGCTTATATATAATTAGTGAGTTTGGATCGCGAAGATGGAATTGTGGTGTCTATTTGAACAAAAAAAAAATTGAAGCATTTGGTTACTTGATCAAGTACTAATAAGCTGATAAGGTTATACACATTTCTTCTGCACATATAGGGGGTTATTCTTCTTATTTAGTTCCAGCTGCTGCCGTTGGAGCAATGGGATATTGTTACATGTGGTGGAAGGTAAGGTTCTATAACTTCTGAATCAAAGCATGAGCATTTGCCAGCACAATGGCTTCTGATAGGCTTGTTGTTTTTGCTGATTTATGGTCATATTTGCATTGCTCTTATCTTCTTCACAGGGATGGTCATTTTCAGATATAATGTTTGTCACAAAGCATAACATGGTGAATGCTGTTACAACCATGTCAAAGCAGTTAGAGCATGTATCTGAAGCAGTGGCCGTAAGTAGAAATAGTCTGCCTTCTGCTCGATTACTTCTTTTCCACATGGCCATTATTTTACTTATAAGGACTACCCGTGCAGTCAACAAAGAGACATCTATCGAAGAGGCTGGAAAACTTGGACTGGAAGCTGCAGGATCAGATGGAAACTTCTACGCTCATTGCGAATGATGTACATAACACTATCATCTTTTTAAGCTATCTAATCTTTTGAAGTAATAAGACGTTCAAGTCAGCAGATCTTTTACATATAGGATCAAAACAATGTTGCTTTCTCTTGCGTATTATAGCTTTTGAATTAATTTTTTGTAGACATCTCTTTAGGCACCCTTCACCGCATGCTAAAAGAAATACTATAAGATATAAAAGGTGAAATTAATCTATGGAAAACTGGCGCATCTGAAACAATTAGTACGTGATGAACACTCAAACATACAGTCTCTAAGAGGAATCACGTTTATCTATCAATGAAGAAAATTGAGTCATTTGAGTGTATATAACATTAAATCATTAATTAAGAGAATTTTTCTGTTTATCCTGATATTTTAATTCCATTTAAGATTACACCATGTAATTCTTTTCTTTTTTGTATATTATTATTATAATAGCATCCCCGTAAATGATGTGGACTGTGGATTCCAATCAATTTAAAAGAGGAGATATGTAGAGCCAAGTCTTTCATCTAGCTATGTAAGGAGCTTTGGTTATGCTTGTTTTCATTGTTTACTTGCATACAGGTAGATGAGATGAAGTCAAACCTTTCTCAAATTGGGTTAGACATTGAAATGATTCACCAAATGGTAGCTGGAATGGTGAGTTTCAATTCTCTTATCTTATACCTCTAATTTATCACTGCTTGCAAATTTGGGATACGCTTACAAGACTACCTTGCTGATGCATTATTTCTTAATGATTTCATCAGGAAGGAAAGCTCGAGCTTCTTGAGAGTAAACAGGTTATATTTCTAAATCTGCAACTGGAATGAATACCTTCTCCACTAATAAATTCCTTAAACGAGTGTTTGATATTTTCTTTTCTTCCTGAGCATCATACAGGATATGGCTAACTCAGGTCTCATGTATTTATGTCAAGTTGCTGGAGATTTTAAAAATGCTTTAACTCAACCTTTCCAGGTTAGATGGTCTCTGTCTCTCTGTGCGTTGTTCTTAATTCGTTATGCCATATTCTCTGTGACCTGCTTATTAACTCACTACTATATGTACTTCAGCTGGAGGCTAGTGCTCAGCTACCAGATCATCCATCAGTGTCATATGCAAACTCATTGAAGGTACGTGGATACCATTTTCTTTACCTGCATCTTCAAGTATCTTTCAATGACATGGTTTAATAATATCCTTTCAGGGTCTCCAATTTCTGGCTGAATCTAATAAGTCCCCGGTGATTGAGAAATCAGTAATAAGCATGAAGAAAATCGATCATGCCAACTACCTTGGGGAAAAAGTCCCTACAATCAAGACGAAGATACGCAGGTCATATCCAATTGGAATATCTGTGACTGATCTTTTAAAGTCTGACGTGTGAATTTTTTTCCATTCCTTGTACAAAATAATCATTTTTTTAGCATACCAAAACAAGAACATTCATGTTTTTTGGAGTTCATTTATCTGATTTACGGCAAAAAAAAATGCTGTGACGTGTGATTTTTGTTCCCTCGTCTGCACAAAACAATGTAGTGTTTGTTGTAGTTACAATTTTCAAGTGTTTTACTTATACACGAATGAAATAAGACTGTTCTCAGTTGTCAATAGTGATCTATGGAGGTTTTTCATACTTTGGACAAAAACCATTCTTGAAAAAAAAAAAAATTAACTGCTGTAAAACTATTTTTTTTAGAACATTCCTAATCTATTGTTTTTGGGGTCCACTCAAGGGTCGATTCAACCTACATTTGCAGTCCAATTCCGGGGATGGGTATCACTTAATAGCCTACATTTGCAGTCCAATTCCATGTTTTTTGGCATTAAATTGGCTAAGGAAGTCGGCTTCATGCCGTTAATGGTGGAGTCTGACTCCAGAAATGTGGTTAATATAGTTAATGGCCGAGAAAACAGCTTGAATGAAATAATTTGGTTGATAGCGGAGATTCAAGAACTTGTAGCAAGGAAAAATTAATTTCAAGTAAATCATGTGTTAAGAACGTATAATGAGAAAGCTCATAAATTAGCTAAACATGCTATTTCTAACTCGAATTGTATTATTTGGCTGGAGGAAATTTCAGTATCGGTAAGCAATTTGCTATAATTTTATCTAATGAATATCCACTTTTCAAAAAAAAAAAAAACTCACCTCTATTTCAAGATCCAGTGAGAGCTTGAGACCAACTGCTTGTAAATTATCATTTTTCTTTTTATAATTGAAAAATCTTAAAAAGAACAAAAAACAAAAGAACAATAACTGAACCCAACGTGGGCCGTCTCAATTATTTTTGGGCTAGGCCTGGTTGAGCTACAAAGCGTTTTTTAGAAAGAGCCTTACTAAATGCACACTCATGCGGCCATAAGTATAGTTGGAAATAAAATAGGGTGTATTTAGATTTACTGTAGATTCGATTAGACCTATGCTCGCTGACAACTGGACCTGATTTTTTTGGTACAAAAACGTTAGGGTTTGGCTTTGGAACTTATCAGAAGAAACAGATTGGCTTCAATCTTGCTAACTTTTTACTCTCCACCTCTCCTCCATAAGGTATGTTCTTTCCTCCTTTTCAATTTTATTTCCTTTTTTTAATAATTTTTATTGCCGATTTTTCTTTGAAATCGTATGATTTTGTTTACTTGGTAAATTTCTTAATTTTTCCCAGTTTTTTACGGTTAATCCGTCTGGGTTAATAGTTTTCTTTTTAATTGGAATTGAGCATCCTTGTTTTTCAATTTTATGTGATCGGTTGTGTTTGAGCTGCCTAATCAGTTATTAGGATCAAATTTTGTTAAATTTCTGATTATTCGTGCTTTCCAATTTAATCAGTAACCTTAATTAACTTGAAGATCGCAGAATTATTTCTTGTTTAATTGCTAAATTTGATCAAACTCTAGAGTCATTGAGCAAAGTTTGCAACTGGGTTGCGTTGTCCCTCAGCTTTGTTACTCTTCAGAGTTGATCCAAAATTATATTGAAAGTAAAATTGTGTTGGTTTGTATAATTTTGAATTTATTAAGTTATGCTAGGTTTTTTTTTGTTCTTTGTTGTATCCCAAATAACTGATTTTTATTGATAATAGAATCAGCAACCATGCCGAAGAATAAGGGAAAGGGAGGAAAGAAAGAAGGAAGAGGGGAAAGAATGAAGCTGATGATGAGAAGCGTGAGCTTGTCTTCAAGGAAGACGGGCAGGAGTATGCCCAAGTCCTTCGCATGCTTGGTAATGGCCGGTGTGAGGCCATGTGTATTGATAACACCAAGCGTCTCTGCCACATCCGTGGTAAGATGCACAAGAAGGTTTGGATTGCAGCTGGTGATATAATACTGGTTGGGCTCCGTGATTATCAGGATGACAAGGCTGATGTCATCCTCAAGTATATGCCCGATGAAGCAAGGCTTCTGAAAGCATATGGTGAGCTTCCAGAGAGTACCCGTCTCAATGAGGGTATTGCTGGTGGTCTTGATGAAGAGGATGACGGTGCTGAGAATGATTACATTGAGTTTGAAGATGAAGATATCGATAAGATCTAGGCTTTGAGAATTGACTATGTTTGGGATTTATGTTCAATATTTGAAAAATATGAATAATGCTCATGTGTTGGTACTTAAAAGTGAAAAATATGTGTTTGCATTTATAAATTTGGATTTTTACATGGTGACCCTGTCATATTCAGGGTAACACCTATTACTTATTAATTTTCTTGAGTTTTGCTCCTTACTGTGAAGTTAGTGTGTTTTGTTTGAACGGATGCATATACTAAAATGGTGAGATAATTTCTTTCTATAATAGTTTTCTTATTTATACTCCCAGAATTGAGTCGTAAAACGTGTTGATGTTTTGGCATCGTGTAGACTGTAGATCGATGTTTTGACATTGAGTTGATTGGAATTTTGTTAGTGGGGATGTGTATGTTAATTTAATCATGTCATTTACATAGTGACTGTGTACTGCTGTTGTGTTTGTAGCCATGTTCTGTGATCACAGAATTCTGAGTTACTTTTCACAAACAAGGTAATAACCTTTGCTTTAAACTAGGTCAATCATCTTCACCTAACTAGGTTTCTTTTCTCACTCTTGTAGTGTGTATGTCAATGATAGGCAGAGCTGTATTATGATGATTTAATTTAAAAGGTGCAAGCAGCTCATATTATCGTGATAGATAAAAAGGCGATTTGGAGTAGTTGCTGCTCCTGCGATCATGTGATTCTTAAGCATCAGCAACAATATCGTTGCACTTTCTTTCTTGTTCCCTGTTTGCTTCTGCTGCTGTTCAATGTTGTTTTCCTTTGAGCAATCTTTTTTCCTTACCCGTGGCAAATTGAAGGTTTTCAAGTCCCAACTGATTGCAGTAATTTTAGTAAAGTTATATACCTTGCTAGTTGCTTCACTCTTTTGGGCACACTGTACTTATTCCTGTTCTCTTGGTCGCCTTGAAGCCATCCGTCTCTGCTGCTTCAGTTACTGAAAAGCTATCAAATTGAACAGATACCGCATTGGATCCACAACTTTCCTTTTCTTCCACAGCTTCATCAAAAAATCATTTCCTCACCATAAATCTTTGATTGTTGTTAAATGGCTCAAAGTTGCTTGCTTATATGATTTTCAAATGAGGAGGAGCTAGCTCGCTCTCTGGAACTTGGCTCATACAGTCTTCTTTGTTTTACCTTTATCCATTAAATCTGGGTGTTCTGGATATTTTTTATGCACGCGGTGAGTGACAGCCGTGCTTTCTTCTCCAAGTGAGAAACCTTCTACATAATTTCCATTTTGCACTTCATTTCATGTTGCCAGAGACTCCCTAATTGGTCCGCTACTCGAGGTTTTATTTTTGGTATGAACTTAAACCCACCTAAAATGTCTTCTCGTTATAATCTCACTCAATCCGAGGGATTTTACATAGCTATTTGCTAGCTTTCATATGAAAGATTTAAAAAAAAAAATGGTCATGCTCGTTTCAAGATTACAAAAAAAAAAATGGTTACTTAATACAAATAGTGGTATTGTTCATATAAACACCGTTTGGGGTGTAAAATGAGTAGAGAATTGGTGTATTTCTATCATTACACAAACTGAAATCATCTAATAATAACTTTATTTTGCCCAAATTAAAATCTGTTCATATGCATGAACAGTGATACTGTTCACCTGAATAGTTGGTGTAAGGTGTATTATAAGTGTGTAGTGTTACGATAATTTTGTTCGAGCAAGATTGTAGTGTTGCGTCTTACTAAATGTCAGTGTTAAAAGAGAAAAATATTATAATTAAAAGAATAATTGGAGATTGATACACAAAAGTTAGCATAGAAAAATAATTTCATATTTTAAGATTATAATTTTGTGAGAAAATAAACTAACGTTAACATTAATGGGTAATTATAATTAATAAATAAATAAATAAAGGGTTTTCATCATTTTACTACTTTAGAAATTGAGAAATAACAAATAGGTACTAGAAGTATTGAAGTGTAACATTTTACTACTATATATTTATAAAAATTACATCGTATTACTAGTACCTTACATTTTACTATTCCGAATTATTGGGAAATAACGTCATCGAGGGGCGTGACTTGGTGGTGTATGGCAGGATCTCACCTTGAGGTCATGTGTTCGAATCCAGTGAGTGCGTAGTCAGTGTTTTACCTGCTCCGTTTAAGCTCGGAAGGGGTGGTTTGGCGATAGAGTTTCCAACGATTAAAAAAAAAAAATAAAAAAAATAAAAGAGAAATATTGGGAAATAACATTTCATTGCAAGAAGTATTGATATATAATATTTTACTACTAGTAGTAGAATGTAATATTTGTACAAATATAGTAGTAAAATATTAAGTTTTGTAAAGATATAGTAATAAAATGTAAAATATTTCAATAAAATATAATTTTTGTAAAGATATAATAGTAAAATATCACACTTCAATATTTCTTATACCCATTTATTATTTCTCAATTTATAAAGTAGTGAAACGATAATAATCCATAAATAAATAAACTACAGTTCTCTTAATAAAAAAAACATTGTCGAAATTAAAGAAACTACAGTTTGGGTTCATATTCGGCCGGATATCAAAACCCGAAACCCAGACAAATCTGTTTCCCCTTATATAAGAGCAATTCGGATCCTGAACCTGCAGCGGCCTCGTGCTCGTTACAGTCTTAAAATGAGAAATTACTAAAAGAAGAAGAAAAGGAGAAAAATGAGTATCGTGCCAAAGGAAACGGTAGAGGTAATAGCGCAAAGCATTGGAATTAGTAATTTTTCTACCGATGCAGCGCTTGCTCTTGCTCCCGATGTTGAATATCGCATGCGCGAAATCATGCAGGTGAAAATTTAATTTAAAATGAGTTTATTTTCTTGTTGAATGGAATATATTTATTAGCTACGTTCAATTAGGTTAAAATAATTTTGTTAGTTGAAGAAACAGACAAGTTGAATAAGGAAATTTGATGATTATTGTGTTTGTAATTAGTGTAATTTGCTTAATTTGGACTATAGGAGGCAATTAAATGCATGCGGCACTCGAGGAGAACTATACTGACAACTGATGATGTTGATGAAGCTCTTAAATTAAGAAACGTAGAGGTGAGTTGCTGATGCTTTATGGTATCAATTTTGGTGTGTGTTCAAATCTAATTTTTCTTTCTTGTGTCAGCCGCTGTATGGTTTTGCCTCGGGGGGTCCTTTGCAGTTCAGAAGAGCTATTGGGTATAGGGATTTGTTCTACATTGACGACAAGGATGTCGATTTCAAAGATGTAAGGAGATTGATGATTATGTTTGTTGGCTTTTCTACTGAAATGGGTAGAAGTTATTATCTATTATTAATTTTATGAGACTGTTTTTGAATCGTAGGTGATTGAAGCTCCTTTACCAAAAGCACCACTTGATACGGCAATTGTTTGTCACTGGCTTGCTATTGAAGGAGTACAACCTGCAATACCAGAAAATGCTCCCATGGAAGGTTGGACTCTATGTGTAGGCATATCACCAATGGTTGTTTTAAACATTACACATAAAATTTTAAGTTGTTAGTATAAATTATGAAGAATGTATTATCTAAAACTGCTAGCTTCCACATGAGGATGTAAAGCTGGGTCTCTTGCGCACCGGTATGTAGGAAAGAGTACCAAGGCACAGCTTGGAGTGATCTTCCGCATTGTTTAGGTTTAAAAAGGACATATCTTGCAGTTTCCACCTTTTTGTGGTAGATTGGATGTATATGTGGTCTAAAGTGTGATGTAGTCCATGGTAGATTACATAATTTTTTCTTTTATGGCATCAAGTTCTCAGGACCAAGATAACAGTGGGTACTTGATGGTAGTTTTAGTTGTGTTATCATCAGCCAAAATTTGGCACCTAATGTTAAATTGATTTTACTTGGCTCAGCAATCACTGCTCCTTCTAATGGCATGAACAATGAACAGAAAGATGGGCTTCCTGTTGACATTAAGTTACCAGTAAAGCATATATTGTCTAGGGAACTTCAGGTTTGTGAATTTCTAACAATACTCATTTTATTGTTCTATTTTTTGTTTTCCTTTCAGCTACTTATTTCACGCCCTCTTATGTCACCTTTGCAGCTATACTTTGATAAAATCACTGAGCTTGCTGTTAGTAGGTCAGATTCAGTCCTTTTCAAACAAGCATTAGTGAGCTTGGCCACAGACTCAGGACTTCATCCATTAGTGCCTTATTTCACATATTTTGTAGCTGATGAGGTGAGGAATTAAAATCATACTTTGTTAACTTGGACGGACAGTTATGGGAAATACTTCTACAATTCTCATTCTATCCAATCCTTCTCCAATGATGGCAGGTTTCTCGTGGTTTGAATGATTATTCCCTTTTGTTTGCCTTGATGCGTGTGGTTTGGAGTCTTCTCCAGAATCCTCACATACATATAGAGCCTTACGTAAGTTAACTTTCTATTTAAATGTTTTGATTTTCTGGAAAGACCTTTACAGAACTAAGCCTAATCCCCAGCTTCAATTTGCATGAAGCTCTGTTAGGTGTTTGAAAATTTTTGGTTAATTACTTCTTGGTGCTTAGAGTAAATTGGAGACATGCAAGTTTATGTGAAAGAAACTTTAAAGGCTGTACTAATAACTAAAACCTTGAAAGAATTTGGTAAATAATGTTTGATAGAAAAAAACAGACTGAATTTGGATTGTCTTCCAAGAGAGAAAAGGTGCATGTTACATGTATTATCATTCTATTCTGGTATTTTATCAATTCGATTGATAGTGTAAAGTACTGGATGAATTCTGTCACTGAATCGTTATGTGAGTGTGAATGGCGAGACCATATTACTGCATGTGGTGAAGTAAGACATCATGTTGAGTAAAACCTTGTTAGAATGGTCTTACCTGAACTCAGATCATCTCACAACTAATGCCACTTTTCCTTTTGTTTTTAATTTTTGTCCTGTCCTTCTGATCAACTTAATTTTTCAGGCATTTATTGCTTTTTTTGCATGTGGCTGTACAATATTAGAGGGCCCTTTTTTATAATTAATTGTTCAACACATCGATATACTCTGCGGTTTGTGTGAAGGATGTACTATCCGTGAAACTGAGAAGGCATTGTTTTCTTGTCAGCTTCACCAATTGATGCCATCTGTGGTTACCTGCCTTGTAGCGAAAAGATTGGGAAATAGACTTACAGATAACCACTGGGAACTTAGAGACTTCACTGCGAAAATTGTTGCTGCAATATGTAAACGGTGAGACTTCTCTACTTTGTTTTATATTGTGAATATATGGAACGTGATTCCAGAGGTTCCAGGTGGACAACCTAGAGCTGTATTCATCAGCCTAAATTGGATTCCTTTCCATCTCTCTTCTGACCTCAACTGTTTTGGTTTCACAATTGTTGCTCTCCATATACATAAAGACAGATCTGTTTAACTATGTCATCTATGTCTAACAGATTTGTTTAATAAATTGATGTCTCATCTTTGGCATTTGCAGATATGGGCATGTTTATAACACTCTTCAGACACGTCTGACCAAAACTCTACTCAACGCACTTTTGGACCCAAAACGAGCATTGACTCAGCATTATGGGGCCGTTCAAGGGTTAGCAGCTCTAGGGCCCAATGTGGTATTTTCTTCTCTTGGGCTATTTCGATTGAATGCAAATGAGCTTCCTATTGAATTTGATGGAATGTTGTCAACAAAACTTTTGTGTGATCCAGTCTAACCCAGTTGACTTTTGGTTTTAAGAAATTGATGGGAAAAAAGAGAATGAATAATTAATTAATTATATTAATAGGAAAAGAACAGTAGAAAGGCGGAAAATTTCACTTTGCTTCTCTGTGATTTGGAGATGTTGTAACCCGAAAAGAAGTATAATTGATTTGTATTTTGTTGCTGTGATTGTCACCTATTTTTTTTCTGATTCGTTGCATGGGCGTAACTTTAATTATTGTGTATCCAGTATCTTTCATCTTATCTTTACTAGAGCGCTCTAAAAGCACAATAAGGTGGGGAACTATTCACACATATAATATAGTTTTTGTTCATACCATCGTGCCAAATCATTTATCCTGAAAGATATGACAGAAAATGTTTTCTGTCAACTCTTTCTATCCACTATTTGGGGACCCATTCTTCCTACTCTATCCTTTAGAACTAAGTGATATCCTTAAATTTCTTCATCGTGGTTGTCTCTGATATAATGTGGTGTTATAAAAGAAAGAATTTATCTTTTAGCCATGATCAGTTTTGCTTGCTATATAAACTGACCAGTGCCAAAAGTAAAACATTATAATGAGATATTCAACTTCTTTAAAACTCCAGGATTTGAGTTTCTCCCCACTGATTGTTATATCTTTGTCAATCTTATCTCCTGTTTGAGCTCATCTACTTTTTCTTAACATTCTTTTGTGATTTTAAGCTGTTTATGATGCTTCTTCACTTTGCAAGTAGGTTCGCCTCCTTCTATTGCCAAACCTTGGACCTTATTTACATCTTCTTGAACCAGAGATGCTTTTCGAGAAGCAAAAGAATGAGGTGAAGAGGCATGAGGCTTGGCGAGTTTTTGGGGCCTTGCTGGTGAGCCTCTTTTTCTTTCCCCTCTTTTTTAAAGATAAATAATGCTTGTATAGAAAATATCCAGTAGGATTAATTCTTGTTAAGAAAGCATTATGGATGTAATTGGACTGTACTTTCCAGCAAGCAGCAGGTCAATGCATATATGATCGACTCAA
Source organism: Zanthoxylum bungeanum (assembly GCA_019454045.1). Taxonomy (NCBI): domain Eukaryota; kingdom Viridiplantae; phylum Streptophyta; class Magnoliopsida; order Sapindales; family Rutaceae; genus Zanthoxylum; species Zanthoxylum bungeanum. Next base: position 64,621 of record SKCR01048818.1, on the reverse strand, counting down.
GATATTCCCACCTTTGTCATCTCTGCCAGCAAGTTCTGTCTGGAAAGCCAGAGGAAAAGTTGCTACTACTATGTCAAGTAAGTACCCTTGAACTGGACCTAAATCTTTTAAAACTGAACTCTATAAACATTTGCATTGTGGTGGAATAACTGAAATGTGTAATACCTGCTTCCCCTGTACATATTCAAGATAAGAGGAAGACAAGCATAGAGCAATTGGAAGAGCAGCCACCCCTCAAAAAAATGGCAACCGATGGACCAATTGGTGACGTGTCAACCAGCTCCTTGCCAACTCCCATGGAGGAGGAAGCAGCAGCTGCAGCTCCTTTGGATAATTCGGATGCAGACCACCCATCATCGTCTTCTGGACAGATCCCTTCTGATAGTGGGTCAGGGAGCAAACGTAAAAGAGACAAGGGTGATAGTCAAGCTCTGAAGATGTCGGCAATCCTTCCTCAAATTTGGAACAATGACTTAAATTCTGGTAAGCTTCTGGTTTCACTGTTTGAGTTATTCGGTGAAGGCATTCTCTCGTTCATTCCAGCTCCTGAAATGTCTTTGTTCCTGTGACCTGTTGTAAAAGGATGATACTGTTGTGAACTAAAAGAATTAGATTAATGAAAATTTTCCTTTTTTTATGCTTCTGTTGACTATTTAGAATTTAAGGTGTTCTCAGCCCCAAGTTTGACAGCATCTGATTTATCCGTCTCTGTTTTAGGACACGTTCTTGAAATAGTGTGACCTTTTATTTATTTTATACTTAAATACATTATCTGTAGTTGAGGAATTACATACAAGAAATAAGAAAAACAATTTAAGCAGCCACTCTGGCAGTGGACTCCGTCTCTACAGCCTTCTTCAGGATACTGTCTTCTTCCAGGACCATTTGAATAGGCAAGAAACCGAGACCATTGGCCATAGCAAGCATCATTTGCTTGGTCTCTGCCTTGAACTCCTCCAAATCCACTGGTCCATTCGAGCCGTGATCGAATTGCAGAAACAGAGAGCTGTAAACTCTAGCAAGCAACCGTGAGTCTGGTTTCTCATAGATTGCCAAAATGGGTCTCGAAGACCCTCAGACTCCTGAGCTCCTCCATCATTTCTGCATAGGAAAGGCAAAACGGTCACGTACCGTGACGTTGAATGCTTCTTTATCTTCCACAAAGCTCACAATCGTTGCACTATCTAACACTTCTAACACTCATTTTTTTTTTTCTATTTTGCTTACCACCACAAATTTTAGAAGAGTTTCAAATTTGAGAGCCTCTTGTTTCTTACCTCCATAGTTTTTGAATCATTTTGGAGTGAGAATAGTTGGTGGGCTTGTAAGCATTAGTGTGATTTGCTTGTCTTCAACTTTTGAAATTCGATGGGCTAACATGCATGTCTAGAAAAGTCAGACATCAATGGAAAATTGATCATTACAGTCAAAAGCACAATTTTATTTTTTATTTTTAAAGAAGTGTCGATTATAAGTTTTTAGGCGGGTTGTTGGTAATTAGCTATTGAAATGAAATTGAACGAGTAAGAGTCTTCCCGTGAACGAAAGAGTGTGCTTGCAAGTTGAATCTGTTACCAGCTGCCTGCTTTAGTTTAAGAATGTTATTTAATTAGTAGTGTTTTTGAATATTTTATTAAGAAATTTTAAATATTTTTAAACTTGATAAAGTATTTTTTAATATGATTTTTAAGCAGAAAGCATGAGTTGAAAGTTGTCATACCTCAAAACTTATGCTAGTGGTTATTCGGAAAAACCACACAGAGTATAAATTTCGATGTTATCACGCATATTATTTGAATAATTTATTATATATCACACAATATTAGAATTACTATTAAACATAATTGACAGCAAAATAAATGAGATTCATAAATAAAATATCAAATTTTGCATCATCATCAGTAATAATCATAAAAATATATTGTATCATATTTAGTACAGAATTAGAGGGGAAGGTTCAAAAATCATCTACTAATCAAAGTTACTAAACAATTTAAATACAAAATTTTGGTAAGAAGTTTTACATAATTACCCATGATATTCCCAACAGAGTCACCTAATTAGAACTATATGTGGAGAAAATAGTACGTGGATATTTGAAAAAATACTCGTAGAAATTCGATTATTTATTTTTGTTGACGAGCGATTTTTGTCACAGGGGTAGTTTCGAGATAACTCTCCCGAGACAATCATCTTTCAACCTTGAATTTGCTTGGTTATGAGGGTACCAAAAGCAATCGTAACGGAAGACGAATTACGCACAAAAGTCGACAAAGAGTGTTTAACGTGGTTCGGTGGGTCAAGTCCAACCTACATCCACGGGCACAAAATTGGGGGGGGGGGGGGGGGGTTGTTTTATTATAAAATCGAGCTCGGCCGACCTGTGTTAGTGAAGGTCTAAAGAAACTGAGCAGTTTGTTCTCTTTCAATATTTCTTATAAGTGATTCGGGAAATAGAAAATTTTCTAATCTCTACAAACGGGATCCCTTTCCTTTTTTATACTAACGAATATACAACACTATTCCCATATCATTATGACGTCAGTGTCGCAGATTTCCGGTGATTTGACAAGCTCTCTGCCCCAACTGCCGCGCCGAAAGTGAAGTCTACCTCGGATTTCCTGTCACATCACGCCGTAAAAGTACACTGTCAAGCCTTTCCATTAATGATGACAGGCTGTTAGGTTTCGTATGTAAAAGTTGATTTTGGAGGGAAAAATACAACCATTCTGATTCCACGTCGGCCTTCAAGAGGTCGGCCAAGTGACATGCCGAGCTTCCCAAACTGCTTCCGTCCTGACCCGAAATATCCGAACTCATCAACCTGCTCCAATGGGTAAATTAACATCAAACCAAGCCATCGGTCCTAAGTGGTCGACCTTAGTTCTGATGTTATCGGCCCGTGAGATCTGTGCTAGATCCGAGGAATGGGTGCTCAAATTCCCGTACTGTCTGAGAACTGACCTATACATCTGGCCGTCTGATTATCCCAAAAAATGGAAGTTCCCACTTTGCCCTTGCCGAACTGTTTGAATATCTTAGCTGCAGAAATCCCCACCAACATATGTCCCCTAGTTCTTGGGTCCAACGAGTGTGCGAGTTGGTGCTGAGAACTACAAAAATCAAAAGTGTGTTGATCAACCGTCAGGTGGCTGGCCTTAGGAATTATGCAGAAAACTACTCTGGTGCCAACCCGGGTCATTCTCAATATCTTCATACGGTCTGTCCTTAAGCCAAAATCGGGCACTCGGTGGGATGTAACCCGACTCAGAGGTGAGAAGAATAAAACATCGGCGGAATGAATCCAGCCCCGAGCTGGTGGAACAATATAGACTCGGTAGAACAACTTCAGTCCCGAGCTGGTGGAACAATACAGACCCGGCGGAACGAATCCAGTCCCGAGCTGGTGGAACAATACAGACTCGGTGGAACGAATCCAACCCCGAGCTGGTGGAGCAATTGAGACTTATACGAGGGGAGATTTTCAACCTCTGAGGTTTTGTCGATACCGGCGCGGGTGTCCCCTTGCCAGTTATCGGCGAAAAACAAAAATAGAACAAGATAAAGTTAACAAAAATGGAGGTGACTTAGCACATACTCCACACAGAAACCGAAAAGAATAACAACTCGGGGCCCCCGAGGCAGCGTCCTGCCCGATGCCTCCCAAAACATAATTCTGAACCTTACAATTCAGTGTCCCAGCTAACAAGGCTACAAATATTCCGATTCGGGGCGGTCAGGAAAATCCCCACGGGGGAGGAAGACACCCCGTGTGTGCCCTCCCTGAGTGGTTCTCAATGGGATTCACCAGCCGACTCGCAGGGGAAAAAACCTCTCTGGGTCGGTTTACCCAAGGTAACAATGGTTATGGAGGCTATTCAGACGTCCTCATGCCTTGCACCAAGATGGTTCTCAACGGGACTCACCAGCCGACTCGCAGGGGAAAAAAACCTCTATGGGTCCGGTTTACCCGGGAGCACGATGGTTATGGAGGCTATTCAGCCGTCCCCATGCCATGTTCTCCGATAGTCTTTAACGGGATTCACCAGCCGACCTGCAGAGGGAGAAACATCACTGGGTTCGATTTACCCGAGCTATTCCTAAAAAATGCGAGTCATGGGGTAGTAACGCTCCGGCCTCAGGGATTTGATAATGACACCCGGTATTGGCGTGCCACGAGGGGTTCACGCTTTTCCCACATGTACTTCATCCCTTGATGCGTTCTGGATCCTCAAAAGTGAAAGGATCCAGGTCAGAACATTTCCACCCGGGGATTTGATAATGATACCCGGGATTGGCGTGCCACAGGTTTGGTGCCCTTCCCAGTTACCGATCACCCATTCGCATCGAGCACATCCCAAGAATATTGAACATGGCTTTTGCGTTCAATTAAACAACGAGTAAAGTATACGAGCTTTTTAATTCGGAAGGAGAAAACCATGTTCATATTCATGGGACCTACTGCACTTCTTACAACTCTTGGTAGGTCATTTCAAGATAGGTTTTACAATAATTTTCTGGTTCTGGCTAGCTTATCCAATAACTTTATGGTTCAAAGAAAAGGTCTACTAGAAATACTTCCTCAACATCTCAGCGTTCCAAGGCTTCTTGAGCTGGGTACCATCCAATTGCTCAAGAAGATAGGTACCCGGTCTTACTATCTCCACCACTATGTATGGTCCTTCCCATTTGGCCCCCAAAGAACCTTCCTCAGGTTTTCAGGTATTCAATGTGACCCTCCTTAAAACCAAATCTTCAGGGAGGAAAGATCGAATTTGAACCTTCTTATTGTAGAAACGGGCCATTCTATGTTGACAGACAGCCGCTTTCATAGCCGACTTCTCCCGTTTTTCTTCGACCAGATCGAGATGATTTCTAACAAGTTCTTCATTCTACTTGATTTCAAAATGTTGGACTCGGTGGGTGATCATCCCAATCTCTGCCGAAATTACTGCTTCACACCCGTAAGCCAACGAAAAAGGAGTCTCCCCGGTGGAGTCCTTGAAGGTTATCCGATGTGCCCATAATACTTCCGGTAATTCTTCGACCCACAGCCTCTTACAAGATCCGAGCCGGGCCTTTAAATTTGTCTTGATCGTTTTGTTGGTAGCCTCGACTTGCCCGTTGGACTTGGGATGAGCAGGTGAAGTGAATCTCAAGGCGATTTGAAGGACTTTACAGAGCTTCCTGAAACCCTTGCTGTCGAACTACTTCCCGTTATCAGTGATGATGGCTTGGGGAATTCCGAACCGGCAGATGATACTCTTCTTTACAAAATATGTTGCCATCTTCTCTGTGATTGCAGACAGGGGTTCGGCCTCCACCCACTTGGTGAAGTAGTCAATAGCAACAATGTCGTACTTGGCTTGTCCCCGCCCCGTTGACATTGTCCCGATGATGTCCATCCCCCACTCGGCGAACGGCCAGAGGCTGACTAGTGAAGTCAACTGCTCTACTGGCTGATGATGAATGTTTGCATTCTTCTAGCACCCCTCACATTTCCGAGCTACCTTCATCCCGTCTTGGTGCATGGTTGGCCAGTAGAATCCCTGCCTCAACGCTTTATACGCAATAGACTGCCCCCGACGTGACTCCCACAAATACCCCATGAATCTCTCTGAGCACATAATCGGTTTCCTCTGTCGCAAGGCATCTAAAAAACGGTACGGTATACCCCCTCTGGTACAATACTCATTCAATCAGACAAAACTTAGAGCTTCGGTACCTCAACTTTCTCGCTTTCTTCCTATCTTCAGGTGTCTCCCCAGTCTCTAAGTACTTCTTGATCGGGTCCATCCAAGAGGCCTCATCTCCTACCTCCACTTGCATTACCTTTGGCTTCCCAACACTCATTTCCTGCAGGAAAATCAAAGGGATGGTTCTGGGCTGCTATGACTTAATGGAGGATGTTGACCGAGCTAGCCAGTCTGCATGATGGTTACTTTCCCGACCAATTTGCTCAAATTGCACACTACTCATTTCTCCGGCCAACTTTTTCACATTGGCCATATAGGCCACCGTGTTAGGCTCTCTAGCCTGAAACTCGCCCCTCAGCTGCTGGATGGCCAGCTGGGAGTCGCTCTTTACGATCACATCTCGGACACCCACTGCCGCACACAACCTCAATCCGGCCAAAATGGCCTCATACTCTGCTTCATTATTGGTGGCCTCGAAAGAAAATCTCAAGGTATACACCACTTCTTTGCCATCACTACTCCTCAAGACGACCCCAGCCCCGCAACCTTGTGAACTAATAGAACCGTCCACCATCAACTCCCACTTGGTCTCTGAAATTTCTAAAATCTGGGGTCCGATAAATTCGGCCACAAAATCTGCCAAAGCCTGCCCTTTTATTGTCGCTCTGGGCAGGTAGGATATGTCGTGCTCACTCAACTCCACCGACCACTTCACTAACCGGCCCAAAACCTCTGGCTTATGTAGGATCTGCCTCAAGGGATGGTCGGTATAGACCCCGATAGGATGAGTCTGGAAGCAAGGTCGTAGCTTCCGGGCCGCCGTTACCAGGGACAAAGCCACTAGTTCGTGGGCCGGGTATTTAGTCTCCGCATCTAACAAGGCTTTACTGATATAATACACCGGTCTTTGGACCTTGTCGGCCTCCTGCACTAGCACCGAGCTCACAGCATATTCAGAAACAGCTAAGTACAAGAATAAAGTCTCACTCGGGATCGGTTTAGCCAAAAACGATGGTTGAGTTAACTACTGTTTGAGCTGCATAAAGGCTTCCTCGCATTCTGCCGTCCAACTGACATCCTTCTTGTCCTTCTTGATCAACTTGAAAAATGGATGACATTTTTCGGTTGCAAGGGATACGAACTGATTTAACGCATCCACTCAGCCCGTTAAGCTTTGTACCTCTTTGACCGTCTTGGGAGATTTCAATTCCAGAACTGCTCGGATATTCTGTGGGTTTTCCTCTATTCCTCGTGCGCTGACCATATACCCCAGAAACTTTCCCGATGCCACACCGAATGCACACTTCTCTGGGTTCAGCCTCATACCATGCTTTCTTATCAGCTCAAAAGTTCCTGCGAGGTCGGCCAAATGACCATCTGGTTCCTTGGTCATCGTTATCATGTCATCAATATATACTTGCATGGTTCTACAGATGATGGGCTTAAAAACTTTTTTCACCAACCTCTGAAATGTATCCCCAACATTCTTCAATCCGAAGGGCATCACCTTATAACAATACAACCTATGATTTATGATGAAAGCCGTTTTCTCCTCGTCCCCGGGATGTATTTTTACCTGGTTATATCCTGAGAAGGCGTCCATGAAACTGAGCAGCCCATGACACGCCGTTGAATCTACCAGTTGATCCATCTTTGGGAGCGAGAAACTATCTTTCGGGCAGGCCTTATTAAGGTCAGAGAAGTCCACACACATCCTCCATTTCCCACTAGGTTTCTTCACTAGAATCACGTTTGATACCCACTCCGGGTATTTTACCTCTATGATGAAGCCAGCTTGTAATAGTGTCTCCACCTCGGCTCCTATCGCCTCACAGCGCTCCTGATTGAAGATCTTTCTCTTCTGCTTGATGGGTTTATGATATGGGTCCACTGTTGAGCGGTGGCTTATGAATTTTGGATCTATTCCGGGCATGTCATCGTGCCCCAATGCAAAAATGTCGGTGTACCCTTTCAGAAACTATAACAGGCTTTGCCTCAAGTCCTTCCCAACCCTGCTCCCACTTTTATACTTTTCCCCAGGCTGAAAAGCTCTACCAATTCCAGCTCCTCGCCGGCCCCTAATTGAGCAAACTCTTCGGCCGTGGGTCCGAGGACTCAACTGTCATCTCATATTCTTCCACCCTTTTCCTCTTCCGGCCACCTTTTTTAACGCAAAAGGTCTCCCTTGAGACGGTAGCAAAACAACTCATGGCCGCTCTTTGGCTCCCACACACTATCCCAATCCCTTCTCGGGTAGGGAACTTCAAATTCAGGTAATAACATGACATTGCGGCCTTCGTCTTCATCATGAAAGGTCGACCCATAATAACCTGGTAACTGCTCATACAGTCCACCACTGCAAAATCCATCATGATTTTTCGGGTGCGTGGAGAAGTTCCAACTGTCACGGCTAACTGTATTCTGCCCAGGGGACGACTGTTGCTCCCTCAAATCCGTACAAGGGTGTACCGTCCTGGGTCACCGTGGCATATTCTACCCCCAGTCCGTCTAGGGCTTCCTTGGAGATTATGTCGACCGCTCTCCCTAGATCCACCAAGATCTTATCTACCTCGGCTCCCCTATCACCGCCTTAATTATTAGCGCATCGTCATGCTGGAAACTTACCCCATGGGAATCCTCGTCGGTGAACATTATATGGACCGATCGACCTCCTTGCACACTCGGGGCCTGCCCCACTGACAATACCTCCGACCCTCGGATCCTGCTGTAATTCTTCCTTGATCGGTTCGAGTCTCCGGCCAGTGTCCTTCCACCGGCGATGGTATACATCTTTCTAGGTCTCTGACGTTGTCGAGCCGCCATGGCTCCTTGGTCGATGTAATCATTCAGATAGCCGTTCTGTGCCAGGTTTTCCATCTGCTCCCGAAGATCCCTACAACCTTCCGTCGTGATGATGGGCGTAATAGAATTTCTCATTCTTCATCTCTGCTGGATACTTCCTCAAATCCGGCTCCACCAGGAGGTCCCTACCTTGGACTTCCTTAGCGATCTGAGCCAAAGGCTTGTTCAAAGGTGTGTAACCTGTCCCCCTGGCCACATGATTTACTTGTATCTGAGTTCTCCTATCTTGTGGCATATTATTGAGAGGCACTGGCCTAAATTCCCTTTGTCTCGGAGGAGGATTCCTCGACTTTCTATCCGGCCTCCGTGGCATCTCTGACCTCAACACTTTTTCCTTTTGAACTCCTCCTTTCCGGGCGGCCTTCTCCTCTTCCTCCATCAAAACAAACTTCCTAGCTAACTCTAGGCTAGTGGTGTAGTCTGGTATGCCCTAGACCCTCAAGTGAGTCCACAATATCCCAACTTTCAGGGCCCTCTTGAGACTTTCCAAAGCCTCTGTCGACTCATATGCCCCGACCTCGAGCACCACGTTGTGGTATCTTTCAATAAAGCACTTCAGAGGCTCATCATCCCACTGTTTCATCAGTCTCAACTCCCCCACCGTCTTCTTTGGGACACATGCTCCTTTGAAGTGTCGGATAAAAGAATTCATGAGTTGAGAGAAACTACTAATGCTTCATGGAGTTAGACTTCTAAACCACAAAATCGCAGGCCCGCCAATGGTTAAAGGGAACACCCTGCAGATGGCTTCTCCCACCATTCCCTGGACTTCCATTAGCAGGACAAAACTCTCAATGTGAGACTTAGGGTCGGTGTGGCTCCTGTATGAGTTTACAGACGGCATCGTGAACCGCCTAGGAAATTCTGCTAACAAGACTTCTTCCGTAAATGGAGATGCCATCTCTCCGTCCTGACCATGCCCTTTATCTACCTTTAGGTTTTATTCCCACTTTTTCATTTCCTTTCTAAACCAGGCTTTCATATGGTTATCAGCATTATCATGTTGCCTCCTCCGAGCTTCCTCATGTCTGCTACCCCGAACACGACGGGTGCCATGGCTAGATACTTCTTGATCACCTCTCCCATGTCTCTTATCTTCTCCCTTCTTAGAGCGTGGCTATTACTTGAAAACCCTGGCGTTCGCCCCCTATTCTTCTTCTTCCTATATTCTTTCCGCTGGCGAGGCTCTCGCTATCACCACTGACCTCACCCTCTGGGGATCCTTCCTCCCGGGTTCATCACCATCACTTAGGTCTACGATCCTTTTCCCTTCCGCTATCTCATTCCTCTTTTGGCTCGGTCTAGTTCCCAACTGTTCATGGTTCATCTTTTCTAGTCTTTCCAGCTTCTCCATCATGGCCTTCATGAAAGTCTGGTTTTCCTCCCTATTTTTTTTCATGCTTTCCTCCATCTTTCCCATCCACTCTGTTATTGAGCTCTCCGACGATCTGTGGTTCCCTTCTTCCGCCATTGTCCTACCATGCGAGTTACTTTTTGTTCAGCTCCCCACAGACGGCGCCAATTGTTGACGGGCAATTTTCATCACAGGGGTAGTTTCGAGATAACCCTCCCGAGACAATCCTCCTTCAACCTTGAATTTATTTGGTTATGGGGGTACCAAAAGCAATTGTAACGGAAGATGAAATATGCACAAAAGTCGACAAAGAGTGTTTAACGTGGTTCGGCGGGTCAAGTCCAACCTACATCCACGGGCAAAAAATGGGGGGGGGGTTGTTTTATTACAAAACCGAGCTCAGCCGACCTGTGTTAGTGAAGTCTAAAGTAACCGAGCAGTTTGTTCTCTTTCAATATTTCTTACAAGTGATTCGGGAAATAGAAAATTTTCTAACCTCTACAAACGCGATCCCTTTCCCTTTATATACTAACGAATATACAACACTATTCCCATATCATTATCACGTCAACGTCATAGATTTTTGGTGATTTGACAAGCTCTATGCCCCAACTGCCTCGTCGAAAGTGAAGTCTACCATCGGATTTCCTGTCACATCATGCCGTAAAAGTACACTGTCACGTATTTCCATTAATGATGACAGCTTGTTAGGTATCGGATGTAAAAATTGATTTTGGAAGGAAAAATACAACCATTCTGATTCCACGTTGGCCTTCAAGAGGTCGCCCAAATGACCTGCTGAGCTTCCCAAACTGCTTCAGTCCTGACCCAAAATATCCAAACTCATCAACTTGCTCCAATGGGTAAGTTAAAATCAAACTAAGCTATCAGTCCTAAGTAGTCGGCTTCAGTTCTGATGTTGTCAGCCCGTGAGATCTATGCCAGATCAGAGGAAGGGGTGCTCGGATTCCCGCATTGCCTGAGAACTGACCTATACATCTGGCTGTATGATTATCCCAAAAATGGAAATTCCCACTTTGCCCTTGTCGAACTGTTTGAATATCTTAGCTACAGAAATCCCCACCAACAGTTTTGAAACCTTTTTATTTTCTAAAATGCGTTACATGGTTAGTTAATAAAATATAATTTAAAAACATATGTAAATTACCTATTTTAAAATATTAAATCCATATAATCCTATCATAATCCCATAGGATCTCAAAAATACTAAATCACATTCACGCACATATACACATATCGCAATCCATAAATGCATGAGCTCTAACTCCCATCATATCCCAGAGTACTTTGATAACCCACATGACCATATGTAACAAATTAGGACACTTTATAGACTTTCATCTACGATAGCTTTCCACAAATGATTTACAGTCGCTACGCTGAAGGTGGTCATACCTACCTATCAACCAGGTTTCTTGCAAGGTCTATCATCATATACCATGTATGCCCAAAGGCTCTTGATACAACCCCGATATGATTTATGGATCTTACCCATGGCGGTCTTGTCCATCTATATCTAGGACTCATTTGTGGTCAAACTGTTGGACAATTATGACCCATAGCGTCACTATTTGTAAAAGACATTGTGGTTTTTGTACAAATTAACTATGTGACAATGGAAATTGCATTTGTATCATTTTTTGTAATTAGATTACTTATATATATAAATGATAAAAGTCCTTATGATTAGTTCCAGATTATAAGATATGAGACAATATCAATCCACACAGGTTTAATAATTAAATATCCATAGTCCTAGTATTATTGAGACTGGACATCGATAATACAGAATAGACTAGTATGCACTTGTGCGTGTTATGAAAGCGTAACATCATAGTTCTCATATATTTAAGTATTGGATACTTATGCAAGTGTGATATGAGATTGTGTTTACCGATGGTACGGAAACAGCTTCGCTCTGGATAGACCCCGCAGAGTCCCATTGGTAGTCAGACTATGTGTCTATGGGAATCCGCTTCAGGGTAGGTGTATTTGGTCTTAACCTGAGACTTGCATCGCTAGTACTTGCGACAATCAATTGGCTTTGGTTTTGGTCGTCCGGAACTTTAACAGGTTCTGAGTACGCCTCTTCTGGGTTTATTGAGAATCGTAGTGTATTGGGTGTGATGTCAAGACGAAAGTATCACTTTAGTCATATGGAGATGATGATCACGCAGAGATACAAAATCAGTTCTCTATTATGTTGCAACTACCGGGATAATATGACAAGGTCATGATTATCCGATTATAGAGACTAGTTTCTTGTGATCCGATATATGCTTCGTATGGGGCAGACACTATTCCAGCCACAGGCCTTGCATGTGACATCGGATACTGGATCGTAATACGCAATACTATGTATACTACGCCTGACATAAATTATATATTCCTTTAAGAATATTTCTGGAGAATTGGGGAGGCACGACGCTTTTCTAGAAGCCAACCATGTCTCATAAATCAGTAAGAACATGATACGAGGTACGCATGTGTTCAGATAGCCCGACGACCGGATTTACTGCCAACATATAAAGGGATCTCATGGGTCGCTTCCCGAAGATTCACCGATGACGTATGACTCGAACATAATTAATCTGGGATTAATTACGGCGTGAATTTATCGGGGATAAAATTTAATTAGAAGAGAGAGAACGATTAATTCAGAATTAATCGATAAAATAATATATTTGATATATTAAATGAAATTAGATTTCGACGCGAAATTAAAATTAGATTTAATTCGGGCAAACGAATTAAGTTAGAATTAATTCGCGAGCGACTTTAACGGTAATTTTGCTAGGCATAATTATTTAATTAAATTTGATTTAATTAAGTCGCAACAGAAAATTCGTTAATTCGGAATTAACGAACCCGAGCCCGGGCTGTGTTTGCGGGCCCACTCCGATTTTGAATCAAGTGGGGCCCACATCAAGTCACATCATTAGTCACTTAAGTGATGGAAGTCTTGTCACTTTTTGGTGATTGACATCTAGTCACTTTTTGGGTGATGGGAGTAGTTGGGAACATTTATTACTTTTTCCCTCCAAAACTTTGTTTTACCTTTTTGGAAAAGATATACCAAAAATTGGAGACTTTTTATAGTAAGGTTTTTTTGAAAAACATTAACAAAAAAAAATTAAAAGCTCTCTCCTCTCCCTCTCCCTCTCTTTGTCGTGAACCATCAAAGAGTTACAAGGGGATTTTGTTGCAAAATCTCCATTGCTAGCACACAAAGGATTCATACAAAGGTGTTAATGAAACCTTTCCCATTGAGTTTGGAATCTCAAATCACTCATAGCTTGGAGCACAACCTCATCAAATAAAGCTTGGAGACTTTCAAGGAAGAAAAATTTCGTTATCAACACATCCTCTCTTCCGATCATTGTAAGTATATTTCCGCCATTCTTACTTCGAGTATTCACATTATTTCATGCTTTAATTGTTCTTGGGATGATCTTAGAGACCAACAATGGTATCAGAGCCTTCTTGAGCATGAAATTGAACTTATGGTTTATATTCTTGATTTGGGTATTTTTGATTTGAGCATGTTTTGATCAAATTGTTTGTTTGAGTATGCTTATATTATGTTAACTTAGATTTGTGCATGATCAATTTGAAGAAAAATTAATTGGATTATTTTCCCCAAATGCTTTGGCTTGGCCGAATATATGACCCTTTGGAGCTCATGGTGATTTTTTGATTTTAGATCGTTAGATGTGTTTAAAATGCATGGGGTATATTAATTTGTGATTTGATTGGATTGAAATCAAAATTGATGAAAATAATCCCTTATTGCCGTGAGCTTATGGAAGCATGAATGACTTGATTTTGTTTCAATAATGTTGGACATATATTGATAATAATTAAGCATGATTAATTGATTAAATTAGTATTTTGGAAATGTTAATTTAAATAATTAATTAGTGCAATACACTTTAATTAATTAAATTGTGAATTTTGGAAGATTAGAATTTAATTAATTGGGCTTAATTTGAAATTGGGCTAAAGTTGTTGTATTTGGGCCTAATGGGTTTTGTTGGGCCAAGTTGGTTTAGGACAATTGGATTGGATCCAAATTGGGCCTAAACCATTCCATTAAGTCCAAATATAATATATGGGCCTTTAAATATTTAATTGGGCCTAATGGGCCAAAATTGATTTCTTGACAAATAGGGTGATTCCTTAATTGGGCCTTGGTATTTGGGTTTGACCCATATTGACCAAAGCCCATGCCTTAAGAAATTAATTGAAAGCCCATTGGACTTTAATTAAATGAACATTGGATGTTAATTGGGCTTTGAGACCCATTAAGATTAGATTTAGAATCTAAGTCGTAAATGCGCATTAAAAGTGTAATTATTTAATTTGGAATTAAATATAGAATTAGTATTGAATACAAATTAAATTGGATTTAAAATTGTAGTTCGATATAATTCAAGAATACAGACTTTGAGTACTTCTTAAACGAGTTGGACTCGCGCAAATCAAATCGTTGTTTGAACATTGGATGATCACTTAATTCAAAGATTAATTAATTGGATTAGATTGATTGAATAACATGCTTTGTGTGAATACATGGATGTGTTGTATGAATAATGTATATCAGATGGATATTAGAAGGGAATGGGCAGTTTTGGAAATTATTGTAATAAATTTAGAATTTATTAAATTGGACCTGCGTGTCCAGCCTTTATCTCTCGATTCTTTGTAATTCTCTTCTCACCAATTTCCCTCAATATTAATGAGGTTCTTAATTGTATTATGTAATTGGGTAGAAGGTAGAATAGTGCTAGCCGCGGGAGAGGAAATGAAGTGATTTGTTATAGGAACAATTTGTGAGATATCCATCTGCATATCATTATTAATTTATTTACCACGCCTTATTATGCTTTTAGAATGCATGCTTAAGGGTGTATGATAAGACCTAATCAAAGATAATTAATTGGTTGCCAATTACGCGAAAAACCCTCAATAAATATTAAGCGTTTTCCTTCCATTGAGTGATTCATCTCAAGATCCAAGATTGGCACTGGGGTTGGCCAAAGTCAAGACCTTTGTCCATCGCGGATGTGTTTGAATCATGAAGGCTTTGTTCCATATCGTATGTCTTGTCCAAGTTGTGATTTGTTGGCCAAAGTCAAGATCACTTCTTGTCCATCGACATCGATTACGAAGCTTTCCAAAGTCAATGGTTCCGCTTAACTGGAATCATTAAGCTTGTTGTGCCAAAGCCAAGGCTTAGTTGATTCAGAGGAAAAAGGTTAGGAAAATATATTGGATATATTGGCATATATATTGTCTATATTGTTTCGGACTTGAAGGTCCACCTACCGAATCTAGGAATTGGATAAGATCCAATTGATCTTAGAGATCTACCTAGTTAAATATCATACAGCTTGTTGGTCAAAGTCAAGGTTGTGTGTTATTTAACGGGATTCTAACCCACTAGGAAACTAGGTTTCCTGAGTACTCAACAGAGGGTTAGAGGCTCACCGAAAAATAGTGGGAGGCCAGTATTGAATTTTCAATTTCGTTCAAATACTTGGCATTACACGCTTTCAAATTATTTCGTCAATTATATATTTATTAGTTGGACTAATATTTTATTATTTTTCTTGTAACAGTTGGACTGTACCCAAATATCGTTAATTGAATAGTTTGACTATTGCAATTAAGATGGCTGGAACGATTTGACTATTGCAATAAAGGCGCATTAAAAGTGTATTATTTAATTTGGAATTAAATATAGAATTAATATTGAATACAAATTAAATTGGATTTAAAATTATAGTTCGATATAATTCAAGAATACGGACTTTGAGTACTTATTCTTAAACGAGTTGGACTCGCGCAAATCAATCGTTGTTTGAACATTGGATGATCACTTAATTCAAAGATTAATTAATTGGATTAGATTGATTTAATAACATGTTTTGTGTGAATACATGGATGTGTTGTATGAATAATGTATATCAGATGGATATTAGAAGGGAATGGGCAGTTTTGGAAATTGTTGTAATAAATTTAGAATTTATTAAATTGGACCTGCGTGTCCAGCCTTTATCTCTCGATTCTTTGTAATTCTCTTCTCACCAATTCCCCTCAATATTAATGAGGTTTCTTTAATTGTATTATGTAATTGGGTAGAAGTTGAAATAGTGCTAGCCGGGGAGAGGAAATAAAGTGATTTGTTCTAGGAATAATTTGTGAGATATCCATCCGCATATCTTTATTAATTTATTTACTACGCCTTATTATGCTTTTAGAATGCATGCTTAAGGGTGTATGATGAGACCTAATCAAAGATAATTAATTGGTTGCCAATTACGCGAAAAACCCTCAATAAATATTAAACGTTTTCCTTCAATTGAGTGATTCATTCTCAAGATCCAAGATTGGCATTGGTTTGTTGGCCAAAGTCAAGACCTTTGTCCATCGCAGATATGTTTGAATCATGAAGGCTTTGTTCCATATCGTATGTCTTGTCCAAGTTGTGATTTGTTGGCCAAAGTCAAGATCACTTCTTGTCCATCGACATCGATTACGAAGCTTTCCAAGTCAATGGGTTCCGCTTAACTGGAATCATTAAGCTTGGTGTGCCAAAGCCAAGGCTTAGTTGATTCAGAGGAAAAGGTTAGGAAAATATATTAGATATATTGGCATATATATGTATATATGTTTCGGACTTGAAGGTCCACCTACCGAATCTAGGAATTGTAAGAGATCCAATTGATCTTAGAGATCTACCTAGTTAAATATCATACAGCTTGTTGGCCAAAGTCAAGATTGTGTGTTATTTAACGGGATCCTAGCCCAATAGGAAACTAGGTTTCCCGAGTACTCAACAGATGGTTAGAGGCTCGCCGAAAAATAGTGGGAGGCCAGTATTGAATTTGCAATTTCGTTCAAATACTTGGCATTACGCGCTTTCAAATTATTTCATCAATTATATATTTATTAGTTGGACTAATATTTTATTATTTTCTTGTAACAGTTGGACTGTACCCAAATATCGTTAATTGAATAGTTTGACTATTGCAATTAAGATGGCTGGAAAGATCGGAGTTAGAGACATTATCATGGGAGAAAATGTCTTTAATGGCGCGAACTTTCCTGATTGGGATATGAACCTCAAGATTGTCCTGGGGGCTGAGAGGATGCTCTATACGATAGAGAGACCCATCGGGCCTAAGCCCGGAAATGAGCAGCCGTTTGAGCTTGAGCTTTGGAAGACTCATAGCAATGACAACTCAACTGCTCAAACTGTCATGCTCGCTGCGATGCCCCCTCAATTTCATCGCCAAAACAAGGGATTGGATCCATATACTATGATGGAAAAATTGAAGGACCTTCATCGATCTAACCTTAGATCGCAAATGTATGAATTGCAAAAAAAACTCTTTCGCTCTCGAATGTCGGAGGGTACATCTGTTGAGCACCATGTGTCACAGATGATTGCCGACATTGAACAGCTAGGTCAGCTAGGCATAACCTTTAAGGCTGAGACTTCTATAGATTTGATCTTGGAGTCTCTTCCTGATAGCTGGAGCGGGTTTATCATGAACTACAATATGATGAATCAAGACCATACTCTTGGAGAGCTGATGGCAATGCTGCGTGAAGCAGAAAAAGAGCTGATGAATGGCAAAAAGCGCGAGGCACACTTCGCTTCAACATCTCAGTCTCCCAAGGCTTGGCCGAAGGCAACTGGAGGTGTAAAGAAGAAGAAGAAAAATAAGGGCAAGGCCAAATCGTCAAAACCTTATGGGAAGGGTAAGGACAAATCCCAAGATGTATGTCTACAGTGCGGCAAGCGGGGTCACTGGAAGCGTGACTGCCGCGAGTACAAGGCACACATGAAGGAAATCAAAGCGGGCAAGGCACCGGCTTCAGGTATGTTTGTTATAGAAATAAACATGTCTACTTCTAGTTTTAAAAATTGGATTTTTGATTCTGGTTGTGGTACTCATATATGTACTGATGTGCATGATCTGCAGATTAGCAGGAGACTGGCCTCAGGAGAGATTGACCTCCGCGTTGGAAATGGGACTAGAGTCGCCGCTTTGGTCGTTGGGACTTATATTTTGGAACTTCCATCGGGGCATGTACTAATCTTTCAGACTGTTATTATGTACCTAGTTTGACTAGGAATATTTTATCTGTATCTTTATTGGCCCAATGTGGCTATACTTTTATTTTTAGAAACACTGAGTGTTTTATGTATAAAAATGATATGGAGATATGCAGTGCTGATGTATATAATGGTCTTTATATTTTGAATATAAATCTATCTCAAACATATAATGTAACAAACAAAAGGCTTAAACTAAGTAACAAAGATGAAACTTATATGTGGCATTGTCGTCTGGGACACATTAACAAGACTCGCATATCCACACTTTTGAAGAGTGGGTACTTGGACGGATTTGATCCAAATTCATATGACGTCTGCGAATCTTGTTTATTAGGTAAAATGCCTAAATCACCTTTTAGCGGTAAATGGGTACGTGCTACCGAACTGTTAGCCCTTGTTCATAGTGATGTATGTGGGCCCATGTCTAGCCATGTGGATATGTATACTTCGTAACCTTTACGGATGATGCATCGCGTTATGGTTATGTGTATTTTATGAGACACAAGTTGGAAACCTTTGAGAAATTCAAAGAGTTTTGACATGAAGTAGAAAAACAGACCGATAAAAGTATTAAGACTTTACGGTGAGACCGTGACAGAGAATACTTAAGCAATGAGTTTCTTGATTACTTGAAAGAGTATGGTATTCTTTCACAGTGGACTCCTCCCGGAACACCGTAATTAAATGGTGTGTTCGAACGGAGAAACCGACACATTAACAAGACTCGCATATCCACACTTTTGAAGAGTGGGTACTTGGACGGATTTGATCCAAATTCATATGACGTCTGCGAATCTTGTTTATTAGGCAAAATGCCTAAATCATCTTTTAGCGGTAAATGGGTACGTGCTACCGAACTGTTAGCCCTTGTTCATAGTGATGTATGTGGGCCCATGTCTAGCCAGGTGGATATGTATACTTCGTAACCTTTACAGATTATGCATCGCGTTATGGTTATGTGTATTTTATGAGACACAAGTTGGAAACCTTTGAGAAATTCAAACAGTTTTGACACGAAGTAGAAAACAGACCGGTAAAAGTATTAAGACTTTACGGTCAGACCGTGGCAGAGAATACTTAAGCAATGAGTTTCTTGATTACTTGAAAGAGTATGGTATTCTTTCAAAGTGGACTCCTCCCGGAACACCGTAATTAAATGGTGTGTCCGAACGGAGAAACCGAACTTTGTTAGACATGGTGTAGGCACTGCATTTTTACACATAAACCCGATGAGGAGTCTTATTTGGAGACAACTACCTTTTAAGTCACGGAGGTCACGGGAAACGGACGTCGGAAGGGGAAATTCAGAATAAAACAAGGTTCACTATTTTCGTTTGTGCTACGTTCGTATTTACGTTCGAACGTCAAAACGGATTGCGGGCGTTCGTGCCGCGTTCGAGGAAGCGTTCGAACGGTGTGTCGGTAATTCTGGTTTTGCTGCTAGCCTCTCATCCAGCCCAATAGCCCCCCAAAGCCCATAAAACACATCCAATTTAAATAAATAAATATTAATTAAAACATTAACTAAATAAGATAATAATTAAATTAATTAAATGATTAAATAAAATATATACCAAACATAAAATAAACAATTACCAACTTAAACTAAAATCATGCCTAAATTAAACAAATCACACACTAATAAAATATCATACCCAAGTTAAAATCAATCAACCAATTATATTCCCAATCTAATAAGATACTTACCAATATAAAATATCTGTATTCCTAAACCAACACAAATCAAATATTCAACCCTCCCTATCTAGCCAAGATTTGTCCCCCCTCAATCCTTTGACTTCCCTTAACCAAACCAAACCAAATTCCTTTCCTTGTCAAGCCCAACCCTTTGCCTATAAAAAGAACCTTCACCAACCTTCTCAACCTTAGTCCTTAGTTGGTCCCCTAGTCCCTAACTCATACACAACACACATAAAAATTACAGGAGGAACACACCCAAGGAAACAATAAGCCAAAAGATAAAGAGGAAAAGGCAGCGAAACCACAAGGAAATAATAGCAAAAGACGGAAAACGACGACTCAAAACAGTAAGACAACGAACGAGAACAGTGAACCAGTGAACCAGGAGAGTTGCGGAGCATCCCCCTTCCGACAATCGTATACCGTACATCCGAGAGATGATTTAAAAGGTTAGACCTGAGGGTACCTTTTCATTAGTTTATATTCGTTTTATTATTATTATTATTGCATTCTATTCGCATGAGAGTCGTTTATGGAAGCATGTTGTGGTTGAATGAAATGGAAGAGTGTCGTCTCTTGTGTATATAGGATGGAAACCCAGACGTAAATTCCGTAGCCGAATCCGAATGGACGGTAGGTGCGGTCTGTACATGGGACACAACTCCACGTACCACTTGAGTAAACGGCACTTCTCTTGTTTTGTGTTGCTTTTATGTATTTATTTTTGTCATTTAAATTCCGCATGTTGCTTATTTATGCATGACTCAATCGAGGCGCATGGGCTTAGTAAGTGGAATGAAAGATCCCCTATGGGGAGGGGTTTTTTAAAGCCCTTTACACGATGCTTTGCCGCGCCGATCGATGTATGTTCGGTTGGATGCAAGACACGTTCAATCGGACATACTTAGAATAATATGATTGTCTTTATGTTTGTATGCATGATGTGATGTGACGCGCATGGGCTTAGTATGTTGGTCTAAAGGTCCTCTCTTTGAGAGATCAAGAGCCCCAAAAGGCCACCTTTACGGCAGTACTTCGCCGCGCCCCCTTATTTCGTTGTTTATGTATTGCGTCCCATTTCATGCATCAGTTCTGTTCCCGTTCGAACGCGTTTACGAACGCAACTCGAACGCACATGTATTTTTGCCTTATCATGCATCAGGTCTCACTTCCGTTCGAACGCGTTATCAAACGCCATACGAACGCGAGCATTCTGTTTCATTTCCGTTCGAACGCGTGTATGAACGCTACTCGAACGTGAGCATTCTGTTTCATTTCCGTTCGAATGCGTTCACGAACGCTACTCGAACGTGAGCATTCTGTTTCATTTCCGTTCGAACGCGTTTACGAACGCTACACGAACGTGCACACACTGAACTGAGTCTGTCTTATTATATTCATGCATAATTGCCTATTGATTGATCTTTCTTGTGTTATATAGCCAACTGTATTATTTGTATTCAAGCATGATTAGACTGTTAGCATGTTATTTGGTTAATAGGTTCATGAGATAGTACTCAAGCATGATTATGTTGTTCTTAGTTTACCATATCATAGGATTGAAATATGTTCATGAGATTGCCATGTGATGTTGCATGTTGTGATGAACTTGTTGATGTATGCATATGAATTTAGAAGCATGATATCTTTGGAAATAAATGTAATTTAAGCCTGGTTAAATTATCATATAAATCCTTTTATTACAAGTGACATAAGTAAGGGACCATCCGAACCCAACGGTTTGAGGTCTTCCCTTGCGAGGGGTGAGTGCGGCCTTAAATCTTTGTCCCGGTTCACACCGGGTGGCGACTCCATGTTATTCAGTACTTCCCAAACTAGGCCGCGAGCCTAGGAACGGCGTCGCCCAGGTCCTGTGTCCTACACATGGTAAGGTTGATGATGAGTCGCACATAGCTACCTATTTCCTTCTGGGGATATGCATTGAACAGTGCAATACTTATTTTGAATAAGGTTCCGTCAAAGTCTGTTCAACAGACTCCGTATGAAATATGGACAGTAAAGAAACCGGGTTTCTCATTCCTGAAGATTTGGGGTTTCTGTGCATACATCAAACGTTTGGAAGGTACCAAACTAGAACCCAAATCGGATAAATGCCTATTTGTAGGATATCCTAGGGAAACCAAAGGATATTACTTCTATCACCCACAAGAGAACAAAGTATTTGTTGCTCTACATGCGGTTTTCCTTGAGAAGGAATTCCTAAATGCAGTGATAAGTGGGAGGAAAGTAGAACTCGATGAAAATCGGAGTGATACTGTTCCTGGCACAGAATCCTTAACGGAATGTGAACAGTTCATCAAGGATGAGACTGTACCACAATCTTCAAATACACAAGAACCGCGTAGATCAGAGAGAGTCAGAAAACAACTTGAGAGGTATGGGTTTCTGATCTCACCTTATGTGGAAATTAATCTTATTGAGGAAGATGAACCGGCTACATATAGGGAGCGATACAAGGTATCGACTCCGGTTTATGGCAAGATGCCATGAAGTCCGAAATGGATTCCACGTACACCAACCAAGTTTGGACATTGGTTGATGCACCAGAAGGCGTAAAGCCTATTGGTTGCAAATGGGTCTTCAATAAGAAGACCAACATGGATGGCAACATACAAACGTACAAAGCTAGGCTTGTAGCGAAAGGGTATCGTCAATGACATGGTGTCGATTACGATGAAACTTTTTCAGCCGTTGCCATGATTAAATCCATTCTGATTGTGCTTGCTATTGCTGCATATTTCGATTACGAGATATGGCAGATTGACGTCAAAACCGCTTTCCTTAACGGAAACCTTTTGGAGGATGTTTATATGCAACAGCCTGACGGTTTTATCGTACCTAAACATGCAGACAAGGTTTGCAAGTTAAATCGATCCATTTATGGATTGAAGTAATCATCGTATTCTTGGAACCAACGTTTTGATGAGATCATAAAAGAATATGATTTCCTTCAAAACGAGGATGATCCTTGTGTATATAAGAAGGTTAGTGGGAGTACATTGAAATTCATTGTCCTTTATGTCGATGATGTATTGCTTATTAGCAATGACATTCCCATGCTACAATCGGTGAAAGCTTGGCTTTCATTAAAATTCTCCATGAAGGATCTAAGAGAAGCAGCCTTTATTCTGGGAATAAAGATCTACCGGGATAGATCTAGAAAGCTGCTTGGACTCTCCCAGAGCACGTACATTGACAAAGTATTGAAGAGATTCAACATGGAACAGTCTAAGAGGGGACTGTTGCCAATGTCACATGGTGTAACTCTATCTAAGGACACGTGTCCTAAAACTCAAGATGAGAGAGACAACATCAGTCAGATCCCGTTCGCCTCGGCAGTCGGATCGATCATGTATGCCATGATATGTACGTAACCTGATATCTCCTATGCTTTGAGCATGTGTAGTCGCTATCAAGCCGATCCAGGTGATGGTCACGGGATGGCGGTTAAGAATATCCTTAAGTATCTTAGACGAACTAAGGATGCTTTCTTAATCTATGGAGATGGAGAACTTGAGGTAACTGGGTTTACCGATGCAAGTTTCCAAACCGATAAAGACGACTATAAGTCGCAATCCGGGTACATATTTTATTTGAACAACGGAGCAGTAAGCTGGAAATCTTCCAAGCAAGAGACTATTGCTGATTCAACAACAGAAGCGGAGTATATTGCTACAGCTGAAGCAGTAAAAGAGGCAGTTTGGATCCGTAAATTCCTAATTGGATTAGGAGTAGTTCCGTTAGCAGCTGAGCCCGTTCCATTGTATTGTGACAATAACGGGGCTATAGCGCAGGCTAAGGAACCACGGTCTCATCAACGATCCAAGCATGTTCTTCGACATTTCCATCTGATTCGTGAGATCATACATTGTGGCGATGTGAAGATCGAGAAGGTCGCATCAGAGGACAATATTGCAGATCCGCTGACGAAAGCTATTCCTCAGCAAAAGTTTGTGCGACATGTACAAAGTTCAGATGTTAGATTCTTGAGTGACTGACTATAGGAAAAGTGGGAGATTGTTGGACAATTATGACCCATAGCGTCACTATTTGTAAAAGACATTGTGGTTTTTGTACAAATTAACTATGTGACAATGGAAATTGCATTTTTATCATTTTTGTAATTAGATTACTTATATATATAAATGATAAAAGTCTTTATGATTAGTTCCAGATTATAAGATATGAGACAATATCAATCCACAAAGGTTTAATCATTAAATATCCATAGTCGTAGTATTATCGAGACTTGACATCGATAATGCATAATAAACTAGTATTGTATTTGTGCGTGTTATGGAAGCGTAACATCATAGTTCTCATATATTTAAGTATTGGATACTTATGCAAGTGTGATAAGAGGTTGTGTTTACCGATGGTACGGAAACAACTTCGCTTTGGATAGACCCCGCGGAGTCCCATTGGTAGTATGACTATGTGTTTATGGGAATCCGCTTCAGGGTAGGTGTATTTGGTCTTAACCTGAGACTTGCATCGCTAGTACTTGCGACAATCAATACGCTTTGGTTTTGGTCGTCCGAGACTTTAACAGGTTCTGAGTACGCCTCTTCTGGGTTTATTGAAAATCGTAGTGTATTGGGTGTGATGTCAAGACGGAAGTATCACTTCAGTCATATGGAGATGATGATCACGCAGAGATATGAAACCGGTTCTCTATTATGTTGCAACTATCGGGATAATATGACAAGGTCATGATTATCCGATTATAGAGACTAGTTGTTTGTGATCCGATATATGCTTCGTACGGGGCATACACTATTCCAGCCACAGGCCTTGCATGTGACATCAGATACTGGATCGCAATACGCAATACTACGTATACTATGCCTGACATAGATTATATATTCCTTTAAGAATATTTCTGGAGAATTGGGTAGGGACGGCGCTTTGCTAGAAGCCAACCGTGTCTCGTAAATCGGTAAGAACGTGGTACGAGGTACACACGTGTTCGGATAGTCTGACGATCGGATTTACTGCCAACATATCCATGGATCTCATGGGTCGCTTCCCGAAGATTCACAGATGATGTATGACTCGAACATAATTAATCTGGGATTAATTACGACGAGAATTTAACTGGGATAAAATTCAATTAGAAGAGAGATAACGATTAATTCAGAATTAACCGATAAAATAATATATTCGATATATTAAATGAAATTAGATTTCGACTTTTAATTCGGGCAAACAAATTAATTTAGAATTAATTCGCGAGCGACTTTAACTGTAATTTTGCTAGGCATAATTATTTAATTAAATTTGATTTAATTAAGTCGCAACAGAAAATTCGTTAATTCAAAATTAACGAACTCGAGCCCGGTAAGTGTTTGCGGGCCCACTCCGATTTTGAATCAAGTGGGGCCCACATTAAGTCACATCATTAGTCACTTAAATGATGGAAGTCTTGTCACTTTTTGGTGATTGACATCTAGTCACTTTTGGGGTGATGGGAGTAGTTGGGAACATTTATTACTTTTTCCCTCCAAAACTTTGTTTTACCTTTTTGGAAAAGATATACCAAAAATTGGAGAGACTTTTTGTAATAAGGTTTTTTAGAAAAACATTAACAAAAAAAATTAAAAGCTCTCTCCTCTCCCTCTTTGCTGTGAACCATCAAGGAGTTACAAGGGGATTTTGTTGCAAAATCTCCATTGCTAGCACATAAAGGATTCATACAAAGGTGTTAGGGAAACTTTTCCCATTGAGCTTGGAATCTCAAATCACTCATAGCTTGGAGCACAACCTCATCAAAGAAAGCTTGGAGACTTTCAAGGAAGAAAAGTTTTGTTATCAACACATTCTCTCTTCCGATCATTGTAAGTATATTTCCGCCATTCTTACTTCGAGTATTCACATTATTTCATGCTTTAATTGTTCTTGGGATGATCTTAGAGACCAACACAAACCATGATATATGATAGTTCTGACTCACTTTCCACACATAGTTATGGACCCTTGTATGGTCAGATAACAAGTAAACCCCTTGTGTGATCCTATGATATGTGTGTAATGTTCAATTTGCTAAAACACCCATGCAACAATAAGATTTCGTAAATCTACATTATTTATGAAATACGCAAACACAATATAATTTAAAGTAAATACATTCATAACAATTTCATAATCATTTTAATAGACAAATTTAAATGCATAAATTTAAATAAATAATTTTTAAATAAATATTATTTAAAAAAGAAGGATAATCGAACCCTTACCTCGATCAAACGCTTGGATTACGAAACAGATCTCACCACGAGATTTGATACACACATATTTATCTATTTGCCTGTCAGATTCTGTCTCTGGTCAGTTGGCACACACATCAAGACATATATGGTTCGTTTTTGATGTGGGTATATTGTCTGATAACTTTTAACTGTCAAATTATATATCCATATGCTCATTTTCTAGGATAGTTTGCTGGTGGTGTCTGTATGTCGATTCAACGGTTGATTTCCCGACTCGGCCAAAAATCGAATTTCACTCTCATGTGAAATGAGTATTTCTCAAACAGTATCCGATTGGAGCATGGTCGGTCATAGAAACACCCATTTGTCGGTGATGACAACAAAGGATGTCGGATAGCGGCACATTAGGTGGAAGAAGGTGATTTTATCACGGTTTAGGGATGATGCTTTCTCCTCCGGTGGGTCTTCTATAACGACATCGCCGATGGGGCTAGAACGAACGATGGCAAATGATTCTGGTGAGTTGGCGCATAACAGTCGGCAAGCGACGGTAGAAGTTGTACGATGACTGGTAGTAGAGTTTAGAGAGAATTATTTTAAATGGGGTGGGAGTGCCACGTGTATAGAGGTGAGTGGGTCATGTGTCAACATCTGATTGGGAGACGTGCACATGTCCAATTGGGACATGTGTAGACGTCCGATTAGGAAACATGTAAACTTCCGATTAGGGCACGTGTCGACTTTTGATTGAGACATGTGTTGGCTAGGGATAGCAATTTGAGTTAGGATTCGTTTATTTGTTCCATTCGATTCGCTTTAAAGCGAATACGGGTTTTAAAAAATGGATTGGTTTAATAAGGGTTCAATTCGATTCGATTTGTTTATTAAACGAATCGAATATGAATTTAAGCTCATTAATTCGTTTTTCCACCCCTAATGTTAGCTATTGAGTGGACCGAATCATATGTTTATGGTAATATTTTAGTTGGGTCCATGATGTTTGATTAAAGCAAATTTTATTATTTTAGTCCCTGAAAGTTTCAAAATTTTATATTTAGGTCCTTTTTTGATTAAGTAAAAATTTGACTTGTTGACCACAAAAGTATAGGGTTTTACAAGAGTGAAACAGAGAAAAGCGCAATGATATTATGAGATTAAAGAGATTGAATAGGTGTGGAATAAAAAAAATTTGTTGGGCCAAACACGACCAAAAGCAGGTTTCATTGAAAAAAATAATTAATTTTTTTTTGTATTTTTTATTACTAAAAAATAAAAAAATAAAAAAATATAATGTTTTAGTGTTTTTTATATTGGACTTTAAAAACTTTATAATTTTAATTATAAATACAAGTACTTAGAATTAAAAATTAATTTATATAATTACAAAAATATTATTTTTATTAGTAAAAACAGGATCCGAGTTGGGCTCGAGCTTTTTTGTCACGTTTAATCCTATGAGTGGCTCTCCAATTGCCAACTGGACAAGAGAATGCAAATTTCATGTGATCATGATCTAATATTGAGTTGAGTATTATAACATCTCGATTCCGATGATGTTACTGACAAATGATATATTTCTCTATCATCCTCAGCCTTTATCTGACTGTCTGTATACTTCTACTGAACTCATTACACATCACATCATAACATATGATTCATGTATAAAATATATAACGGCGATGTGCTCAACTTTATATATATATAATTGAATAATTTATATGTAGTTTCTTATTACGATAAATTTTACTAAACTAATTATAGACAACTTTTTATACATAATTTCCCAAAACATAACTATAATTATACAATGCTCAAGGTACTAAACTCGACAGAAACATGACACCCTAGTGAACTCATTACACATCATATCATAACATATGATTCATGTATAAAATATATAACGACGATGTGCTCAACTTTATATATATATATATAATTGAATAATTTATATGTACTTTCTTATTACGATAAATTTAACTAAACTAATTATAGACAACTTTTTATACATAATTTCCCAAAACATAACTATAATTATACAATGCTCAAGGTACTAAACTCGACGGAAACATGACACCCTAGTGACTACAAAACAATATTTGATTCCAAGAGCTCTTCTTATGAAAACCCTGCAAAACAGATCTAGTGTGGTGGAAGTGAGTATTTTGGAATATTCAGTGAGTGGATATAACCGAAATAGACTTAATAAAATCAGTAAATAATTTAATATTAAAAATAACTAAATCATTTAATATTAAAAAAACTCTCTGTGTTTATGATAATATTTATCTAAAAACTTCTTCTGAAATTTCAAACATCCTTTAATTGAAACATTGGTCGAAAAATTTGAAATCAAATATCATAGAAAATCTAAAAACCCATAAATCAGAAAACTAATGTATTCATTGTAGAAAATGTTGGTGTAATAAACTTTGTTGTAATAAAATCTGATTTCAAAATCTATTGTCTCTGAAATCTACAAAATCAAATTATTAAAACATGTATATCTGTAAAAATCTGATGTTTATGGGTGTTACGTATCATCGTCCCCCTAAAAACATCTCTGAAAAGTGTAGTAACTAAGGGCGTTACGTACCGCCATTCCCATAGGCACATGTCTGTAAATCCCTCAACGATACATAACGTTGTGAACAAGAAAAATTAACCGGAAACTTTTAAAAATTTACGTGATAACACTGACACAACTGGAACTGAAGGCTCAAGAACCACGCCGCCTTCCCCATATGACGATGAATAAAATGTTAATGGGTTGAGAAATTTCTTATCCTTAATTGGTGGTAAAAACATCAAGGATTGTTTCCAGTCCTGGTTGTGATTGCAAGAGAGGTATTAGCGTCATCAGTCTCAACTGTATCTGTAGAGCAGACATTTAGTATGGGGGTAATATTCTTAATAAAAGAAGATCAAGGTTGAATTCAAAGATCTTAGAAGCTCAAACGTATCTTGACGATTGGTGTAGGATAAAGTTGTGAACAAGAAAATCAGCTGTAAACTTTTGAAGATTT
The DNA here is from genome assembly GCA_019454045.1 of Zanthoxylum bungeanum. Taxonomy (NCBI): domain Eukaryota; kingdom Viridiplantae; phylum Streptophyta; class Magnoliopsida; order Sapindales; family Rutaceae; genus Zanthoxylum; species Zanthoxylum bungeanum. Next base: position 35,603 of record SKCR01048818.1, on the reverse strand, counting down.
GTGTGATAACACAAACACATCTTAAATCGAAGGCTCAAGAATCGGACCGCCTTCCCCGAATGATGATGAATAAAATATTAATGGGGTAAATTATTAAAAATAAAATATAACAGAACTACATAAGCTTTAATTCCTCTACGCCCTTGAGAGCATACGTAAGCAACTTATGTAAGTGCGAGTTCTTTTTTTTTTCAAAATAATAAATAAATTATCAATGTCTACTTTTAGTCATACTCTTTAGTAAATCTTTAATTTTTTTTTTTATTTTTTATAACAATTTAAATTAATTTATTTAAAAAACGGTTTCAAACCTTAAACCAAACCAAACCGTACGGTTTAGCCGATTTAATATTCGATTGCGGTTCGACTTTGGCCAAAATCGCAATCGATCAAATCTTAAACCGAATCGAACCGCACGGTTCGGCCGGTTTAAGGTTCAGTTGCGATTCGACTTTGGCCAAAACCACAACTGAACTATAGACTGAACCGTTGGTCTACGATTCAGTTGCAGTTCAGCCAATATCGAATCACCAACCACACGATTATGTTATAATTTTGAACCGTAACCGAACCGTGTGCATGTCTAATCACAAGGAAATTTTCTTCACATCATTTGGTTGCTAAGAAAAGCCAAATTCTCTCTCTCTTTCTCTCTTTCTCTCTTTCTATTCTCATGGACAAATAGAAGATGTATGGGTTTTTATTTTTTGTTCATTATTTCTTGCATTATCAAGAAAAATGGAGAAAATTCTAGGTCACTCTACATGTGGGCCCCATTCTCTAGGACTTGATTTTGGGCTTAATTAATTTTAGTTTATATTAAGCACAAATTCATTTACTTAATACACTCAAGTTATTTTCTTAATGGACATTAATATTTAACCTAATTTTGCATGAGGTCCGTATGTCTGTTTAAGTCAACCTGTTTTTCACTCTGTCCTTAATCTCTTATGTTTCGTAAATTCTTATTCTGTTCAAATATTTTAGTTAAACTAATATAAAAAATTTTGGTGGTTACAAATATTAAATAAACTGTTATAATTTATCTAATGTGAGTCTTGTGTGAATCCCTATTATCTTCTTATAATTGATCCAACATTCAACACAAATTGAGCTATGTATCCTAATTCAATTTCATCATCCTTCTCCAATCTGTCATTGATTTGATTTCTTTCTTTGACAAGAACAAATCTTCAAATGGCCATTGTTGTTCTTATATCTTCCCAGGTTGCAGCTAGAGACCTCACTGCTAGCATGTACAGACTAATTATATACTATTTAATAATAAACAAAAGATCAAGCTATGAAACTACCGTTCTTGTTTTAAAATACATTGAAGACATTGATCGCGATAATATATATCTAACATGCAAGCACACATATCGCTAAAGTAATATAATAACTGAAAGTCGGATGTCGAACCCATATGAACTTAATATTTTCTTATTAATATCAAGATTAACCTACTTAACTTAAGCTAAACTATTCATAATGAGAGTTGATTTATCGAAATTTAGTTGAAATTAAATAAAGCGCAAATAATAGACTTTGAAAACCTTATAGATAGAAGAACCAAATGTTGCAACTTTACCTAAGCATGTATACAATGAGTCCGACATTTTTCATTCAATTGAGTTGTTGTTACTAATTATTAACCTAGAATATCAAATTATTCACAAGCCTCTTTCGATGGACATGTAAATATATTCAGAATAATTCATTTAACTATATGTCTATATTAATTAAATTAAACTGAATTCATTAAGTTCAGGTTCTAATATTGGCTACATATGCCATTTAGGTATATTTCTATCATATAGGGAAATATTCAACGAATAAATCACTCGCTATTATTCTCACAGCTAATCCAAATTCCCTATGTCGAGTTCCTAAGGATTTACCAAGACTATTTTATTGTTTTCCAAACAAATAAAATAAGCATCAAAGCACATATAATAATAAATAATAAACAACAAGCCCAAAAGAATAAAAATATACAATAAAATTAATTAAACATGTTTAAAATTGATTACAACCCTAGATTTAATGAATTAGCTACTCATGATAAACAATAAATACAAGTTAATCATTATTACAAGATAAAAACTCATAAAAAATAAAGGTAGATAGAAAATAGAAGAAATAAACTCTTATTTGCGGTTTTCGTTTTCAAACTCCACTGTCCGTTGAAGCACTCATTCTTGTCTTGCTCTAGGCGTTTTTTTTTTTTGCTCTGGAGGCTCCAAAATATGTTATAGACTTTTTTGTGGGAGAACTTATGCTTATATAGGAGGTCTAATGAGTATTTCTTTGTTAAAAATTGGATTCATGGCGAATTAGGGATTTAATTGTCGTGTGGCGACGCGCTGAACGCGCGTCGCTACTAAGGGTGGCAAAAAAACCCAAGCCCGGCTCAGCCCGGTCCGCCCGGGCTTTGGCCCGGCCCGGGGTGAAAAAAGCCCGAGACTGGCTTCAAAATGAGGGGCCCGGCTCAGGCTCGAGGCGGGCTTAACCAAAAAAGTCTGGGCCCGGTCCGGCCCGGGCTTAAAGTAAATAATTATATATAATAAATTTTCTATATTTATAATTTTTTATATTAAAAAAATCGGGCACGGGCCAAGCCCGGCTCAAGCTGGACTTTTCCCGGGCCCGGGCCTAAATTCAAATTGCCGGACTCGGGCCGGGCTTATCAAAGCCCGGCTCATTGCCATCCTTAGTCGCGACTTTCTTGGAAATCACTGGCGTGTTGCGACGCTCAATGGGTAGTGTCGCGACGCGCTCATCTTCAAGGCTCTCTGGTCACAATTTGCTTCATAAGTGAGTCGGGACATGCGTTTTTTCACTCCGAAAATTTCTCAATTTGCTCAATATCTTGCATTTTTTTATCTCTAATTAATTCCATTAAATCATGATATTATTTTTACCTGCAAAAACACACCAAAAACACATCAAAGTATTCATAAACCTCGAGATCGCCCACAAAATATTAAGACAAATGTTGATGGTGTTTTTAGGCACTAGGTATTTAAAACAGCACGACAGGGGCAAAAAGGTAATTTTCTCCTTGGTCAAAGATCATTAATACCGACTCGACCACATGAGTGAGTGGCCGAGAAACTTTATGATCCGATAACCGACCACTTTGGTTCGGATGACGAGCACATCAGATCGGTAGCAGCATTCTCAGCACAAAGGACCATCATGACCGACCTCATGAAGACCGGGAATATGGCGGGATATGCTCCAGAAGATAAGTTATCCTACTTTCATGGGGAAAACTGATGAGTCAGTGTCCAAATAGGATAAAAGAAGTGAATGTAGTTTTAATTAGGAATTTTATGGGAAAAAGGAATAGTTTTGACTAGGAATCCTTATGGGAAAAGGAAATTATTTCAACTAGGAAATTCTTGTACAAATAGGAATATGATTTCTTCACCATTATAAATAAGAGGGTATAGTGAGTGTAGAGGGGGGGAGAAGAGAAGAGAACCAATATCATCATCAGAATCACCAAGCTCTGACTTGTAAAAACACAAAGAACGGTCTGAGAAGTGCATTTGAATAATAAAAATATATCATCCTGTTTGTGCCCGTGGACGTAGGTCGGATCCAAATCCACCGAACCACGTTAAATCCCCGTGTTGATTGGTGTATTTATCTGTTTTCTGCTAAATTTTCCTTTGGTCCCCCATAACCAAACAAATTCACTATTGAATGAGGATTTCCTCGGGAGTGATATTCCCATATTGCCCTGAAACCAAAATCCGCCGTCAACAACAAATGAACGGAAAATATATATATTTTAACTGCTTATCAAATATGACACCAATCATATATTATGTGCTAACCTGTTGAGAAATCACAAAACAAATAATAACAATATTTAATTTAACTACACATAATGATTTCATTATCGAATGGTTGCATATTTATATTAAATGGGTCGTCTAAATAGACGACTGACCCATTATCATGGACTAGTCAATGAAGGGTAAAAATCATATTAATTGCCAAGGGCTGAGATTTAATGCCTTACTTTGAAGTCATCCTATTAGCTCACAAGTAACTAGTTGCGTCGGAGACTCCAATTAGCATAGAAAGTAAGCATAAGACATAGAATGAAAATAAAAAAAGTTCACATACGACATAAAAGCAGGTTCATTTCATTAAATATATTTGACTCATGACTCATAAGTTTGAAAATTAATCCTGGTGGCTTAAGGTCCCTAAACCTATTATAAATAGCTATAGATATTACCAATTTAATCATCATTCTTAAAAAAATGGGTTCCAGGACTATTCTTCTTTCAGGTATTTTATTGGCTTTTGTTCTTCTCATCTCTTCGGGTGTTGCAGCTAGAGACCTCGTTGAGACCTCCACTCTCAACAAAAATGGTGAGCTTTTTAATTGATTTATGTACTTGGTGTATTAGTAATTTAATTTAATTTTTTTTTTAAGCTTGTTTGCCCTAATTGGATGTCTGAAAGTGCTTCCGAAACACGCAAGGACCAAAACAACACCGTTCTAAATTTTATTTATTCGGAAGTCCTTTCAAACAATTCATTCGGATATAACAATAACGATGTTTTGTTATTCATATAGAAGCTTTTATCAAGAGAGAATCTGAAAAATTTAAACCATGAATATTGAACATTGAATTATATATTTCATGTTGAAATTAGAGCCGGATAATTTAATCAAAATTAGAGCTATTTGTGATTAATCGAAAATAGTTGAGTATTAATTGAAAAAAAGGTTAAAGTTTGACCTTTCATATGATTGAAAATAAAAAATAAAAAAACTCTACTTTTGAGATCCTCCAAAAAACACTAAAATCAATTATTTATAATGAAAAATCTTAAATAATTTAAGAATTTTTAGTGAAGTGAATATTAATAGGAACCATTTTTATACAATTACATAAATTTATCTTTATTTAAGAAAATGAATTAATTAAGGATATTGATGTTATTATTTCAACAATAATTTTTTTTATATCGTTTCTAATAGAATCACTCTCTCTTTCACACAAAATCATCAATCGAAACTCCAAAAAAATATTGAAAAGCTAAAACAAAATAAAAAACAAGATAAAATAATTTTTGAGAAATCAGTAATTAATCGAAATCTATATCAGTGTAATTGTTCAAAATCGACTGGATCAAATTAATCAAATAGTGATACATAATTAAGCAGCGATTAGTTTTAGAGTGGTATTATTTTATTAATCGCCAATTACTAGCTTGCATTTACTCGTGTAATAATAATATAATTACCAATATTATTTTTGTTACATTGGACCTATGAGCAGATGAGGTGGCCGGAAAGAAAAATACATTAACTGATTATCCTCAACCATATCCGACTGATCCTCTCCCATATCCGACTGCTCCTACCGTTTACGGCCCCGGCGGCAGTGGTGGTAGCTGCCCCAAAGGTTGCTGTGGCGGTGGCTATGAAGGAAAAGGTTGCATATGCTGCTAGAGGCTGTTCAGGATTGAAGCCAAGTCCCACACAACTGATGCACCTTAGAAATAAAGAGATGTTAAATATTTTTTAAAAAATAAAAATTGTTGCTTAAATTTATGCGTTATAAGCTGCTTAATTATGTTTTGCTTGAATCAGATATAAATAATCCATGCAGGAAAAGTTTTAATTATATTTTCTATCTTTAGATGATATTTGAAGTAAGAGATAAAATGTTACTTTTTAATATATATATATATATATATATAATATATGTATGTATCAATTTATGAAATAATTAAATGATACTAACTCAAATATAAAATAAAAGACATGTTGACCAACCAATTTAAAAAATTAAGTATTTTAAGTACTTAGAGCATCTTTAACAAAATTCCTTACATTTTAAGGAGTCATGTAAAAGGAATTTTTCCAATAATACTTTTTATATCTCTTACATACCTCTTATATATTATAAAATATTTTATTATGCATATAATACAACGTCAATTAATTAATTTTGAGATAAGATTATTGTGTATGATATCCCTTCTTACTCCTAAATCTAGAGAGTGGATTACTCGAAAACTTAAATATAGGATAAAAGTATAAAGTATTGGTGAGGCTAAAATCTTAAATGAGGTGATGAGAAAATGAATTCAATTCATTTCTTATTTTTATTATTTGGTTACACAAATGGAAATGGAAATTGAATTCCTTTAAATGGTAAAATTTAAATTCCTCACTAAAGGTAAGAATTCCAAATACATTGCTCATTGAAATAAAAACTCCCAATGTTACCCATATTAAAATTTTATATTAATTATTTTTTTTAGCTTATTTCAAAAAATCTACATATAACAATTAGCTTTTTTATTTTTCAAAATTTTTTGTTTATTATTTTTTAATATAAAATAAATTTTATTTAGTTTATTAGGTACTGGAAAATAAAAATTATATAGTTTATTAAGTACTGGAAAATAAAAAATATATATATAAAGTATGTATAATAATTTGGTTTATGAAATTCAACTCATTTTACTTTTATTATAATTTCGATATATTAATATTTGCTAAAATTATAAATAATTAATTATCAGTAAATTAATATTTGATGCTATTTACAACAATATAATTATTGTCTTGGTTATTTTTATAATGTTGGCAAAATTATTAATATTTCATGATATTTTTATTAGAAATTTATTTAAAATAATTTTAATTAAATCCAATAGAGTTTCATTAGTTTGTGTTGTTTTTTTAAATGTAACTTTAATAATACATATTGATAATTTAGTATAAAAAGTGAATTTGCCTAAAAAAGTTATGTAATTTTATTTCCCCTCAAATTTCGTACACAAATCAAATAATGAAATTAAATTTCACCATCATTTCTTCTCATTTCCTTTCTGGTACATCTCATTCTAACCAACACCACTTTAGGGCATATCCTCCAAAAATATGGAGAACTAGATTAAAATATTACTTATATAATACAATCAGGCAGGAGAAAATAGAGATGAACATATGTGATCTCAACTTTCCTTTAAAACAGATAGGAAAATTATATAAGATGACAATGACTCTTGTAATATTTTATGCAAGAAGATATTGAGTAATAAAGTATCAACAAGTCCAAAAAAATGAAGGTAGAGGAGAATGATTAATAATGGAAAAATGAGAAAGAAAGTGGGTGTAAATTGATTGAGAAGAAAATGAGAGAAACACGACTAAGATAGTTCGGATATGTAAAACATATACCTAAATGCCCAGTGAGAAAATGAAAACACATGGTGTTATCGTGTTGACATTTGTCATGCGGGAAGATTTAAGTTGATATGTACATAAACCATAAGAGATACCTATATTTTAGTGAGTTTAATGCAATGATAATTTGATATATATATAAAACTAGGGATGGTAATGAGCGAGAATGGTATGGGGATGCCAATATCCATATCCTCCTCATCAAAAACATGTACGAAAATTATTCTCTTATCTGCTCTTAATATACAGGGCCTTGTATGAGTCTCCATTCACATGGAATTTTTCTCTTTATTTGGACGAGAATGTCAAGTACTTGACCCGTCCAACCAACATGTATAAAAAATTAATTTTTTCCCATTTCTAACGTACCAGACCCAACAGATCCCATCCAGACGGAAATTTTGGCCATTCCAACATATAACGGACACCGTTTAATAGAAATATATTATTTATTGATTTTTTGAGGCAAATGGTGTGAACAAATCACCATCGTCCAAACATACAATCAACCAATCATTTTGATTTTGTCAATATACCATATTCCAACAACAAAATTGATAAATATTGCCATAAAAATAAGAACTTCCCTTAAAATTTTATATTAATTAATTTGTTTTTAGTTTATCAAAAAAATTTACATATAACAATTAACTTTTTTTAGTTTATTAAAAAAAAAATACATATAAGAGACGGGTGATAGTCAAGCTCTGAAGATGTCGGCAATCCTTCCTCAATTTTGATACGATTACTTACATTCTGGTAAGCTTCTGGTTTCACTGTTTGAGTTATTCGGTGAAGGCATTTTCTCCTTCATTCCAGCTCCTGAAATGTCTTTGTTCCTGTGACCTGTCGTAAAAGGATGATACTGTTGTGAACTAAAAGAATTAGATTAATGAAATTGAAAATTCGCGATTAGTTTAGGTTCTGACTCTCACAATTAATTAAGACAAGTCATAATTAATGTGTCTACGGAAGTCAACAAACAAACCACAATATAAATCAATAATATAAATTGCGGAAAATTAAATCAATCACACAAAATTCAACACAATGATTTTGGTGACGAAGTGAAAAATGCTTGCGAGTAAAAAATCACTCTGGGTATATCGGCTACCAGCCCAATCCACTATATAGAGAAAGACTTACAGCGATCGTCAAGACCTATGATGGCAACTCCACCGACTTAAGTACCTCTATACTGTAAGAACTCAAGGCAACTCCTAAAGCCCGCGACCCACAGTTTTCTTCAGAACCTCTGAAGTCTCTGAGTAGATTGTATCACCTCTGACGCCGGAACTCCGACTACCAAAACTCCTCCTAAAGAACTCTAAAGGATTAGAGATTTTGGGTTAAGTTGTGTTGAAGGTTTATCAAAGATGAAATCTCACTATTAATGAAGAAGACAAGAATATGAAGAAGTCTTCAATGGTGGATTCAATAAAGGTTGAAGGCTTTGAGAGATTTTGGCTCAAGGGAAAATGCTTCAACTCCTGGGGATGACGGCTACATGTTATATTTATAAGTAGGTGAAAAAGCTAGGGTTTTCAAAGTGAAAAGGGCAAAAAACGCGTTCAGATCGCAGTCACGTTCGAACGCATACTAGAACGCTCCACGAACGCGCATTTTCTGTGAAGACTAGTTCGAACGCCACTCGAACGCACAACGAACGTGAGCTCACTGGAATGATCTCGTTCGAACGCACCAAGAAAGTGCTTCGAACGTTTGCTCTCTAGAATGCTCCCGTTCGAACCCAATAGAGAACGTGCCACTAACGCCACACGTTCGAACTAAATAACGAACGTAGCACTAACGCCAATCGTTCGAACACTGCAACGAACGCATCACGAACGTATGTCTGATGCACAGCAGCCAGAAACCAGTCCAATTGCACACAAATCTTCATGAAAGATTACAACTCAATTGAACTTGTTTTGTCACGGACACATGCCAATAAAAATGAAACTAACAAAATTTGTCATTTTTCTTTATGCTTCTGTCGACTATTTAGAATTTTAGGTGTTTCAGCCCCGAGTTTGACAGCATCTGATTTATAGTCTCTTTTTAGGACACGTTCTTGAAATAGAGTTACCTTTTATTTATTTTATACCTAAATACATTATCTGTAGTTGAGGAATTACATACAAGAAATAAGAAAAACAATTTAAGCAGCCACTTTGGCAGTGGACTCCTTCTCCACAGCCTTCTTCAGGATACTGTCTTCTTCCAAGGCCATTTGAATAGGCAAGAAACCGAGACCATTGGCCATAGCAAGCATCATTTGCTTGGTCTCTGCCTTGAACTCCTCCAAATCCACTGTTCCATTCGAGTCATGATCGAATTGAAGAAACAGAGAGTTGTAAACTCTAGCAAGCTCACCTGGGTCTGGTTTCTCATCGATGCCAAAATGGGTCTCGAAGACCCTAAGACTCCTGAGCTCCTCCATCATTTCTGCATAGGAAAGGAGACCGTCATGATCTGTATCAAGAAGGTCAAAACGGTCATGTACCGTGACGTTGAATGCTTCTTCATCTTCCACAAAGCTCACAATCGTTGCACTATCTAACACTTCAACACTCATTTTTTTCTATTTTGCTGGCCTCTTTGCTTTATAAGATCGATGAAACCTTTGATGTTGTTGAAACATTAGTTGGGTTGTGTTTATATTTATAGTCAGGCTTACACCACAAATTTTAGAAGAGTTTCAAATTTGGAGCCTCTTGTTTCTTATTTCCATAGTTTTTGAATCTCTTTGTAGTAAGAATAGTTGGTGGGCTTCTAACCATTAGTGTGATTTTTTTTTTTTTTTTTTTTTTTTTTTTTTTTTGAAATCGTTGGAAACCCCGCTACCAAACCACCCATTCTGGGCCGCGGCGCAGGTAAAACCCCCGGCTGCCCCAGGTTCTTACAAGAAGTTGCACCCCCTGGATTCGAACCCAGAACCTCAAGGTGAGATTCTGGACCCTTCACCACCAAGCCACACCCCTTGGGGCCATTAGTGTGATTTGCTTGTCTTCAACTTTTGAAATTCGATGGGCTAACATGCATGTCTAGAAAAGTCAAATATCAATGGAAAATTGACCACTATAGTCAAAAGTACAATTTTATTTTTTATTTTTTAAAAAGTGTCGATTATAAGTTTATGGGCGGGTGGTTGCTAATTAGCTATTGAAATGAAATTGAACGAGTAGCATAGTCTTCCCATGAACGAAGAGTATGCTTGCAAGTTGAATCTGTTACCAGCTGCCTGCTTTAGTTTAAGAATGTTATTAATTAGTAGTGTTTTTGATATTTTATTAAGAGGTTTTAAATATTTTTAAACTTGATAATGTATTTTTTAATATGATTTTTAAGCAAAGCATTAGTTGAAAGTTGTCATACCTCAAAACTTGTGCTAGTGGCCATTCGGAAAACCCATACGGAATAGAAATTTTCACGTTATAACACATATTATTTGTTATATATCACAGAGCATTAGAATCACTATTAAACATAACTGACAGTAAAAATAAACGAGATTCATAAATAAAATATCAAATTTTACATCATCATCAGTAATAATCATAAAAATGTATTGCATCATATTTAGTTCAGAGTTAGATGGGAAGGTTCGAAAATCATCTACTAATCAAAGTTACGAAATAATTCAAATACAAAGTTTTGGTACGAAGTTCTACATTATTATCGATGATATTCTAAACGGAGTCACCTAATTAGAACTATATGTGGAAAAATATAGTACGTGGGTATTTGAAAAAAAATACTCGTAGAAATTCGATTATTTATTTTAAAACCTTTTTATTTTCTAAAATGTATTGCATGGTTAGTTAATGAAATACAATTTAAAAACATATGTAAATTACCTAATTAAATATTAAATTCATATAATCCTATCATAATCCCATAGGATCTCAAAAATACTAAATCACATTCATGCATATATACACATATCGCAATCCATAAATGCATAGGCTCTAACTCCAATTATATCCCAAAATACTTTGACAACCTACATGACCATATGTAACAATTAGGATACTTTATGGACTTTCATCTACAGTAGCCTTCCACAATTTCCACACATGATTTACAGTCGCTAAGCCGAATGTGGTCCTACCCACCTATCAACAAGGTTTCATGTAGGGTCTATCATCATATACCATATATGTCAAAAGACTCTTAATACAACCCTGATAGGATTTATGGGTCTAACTCATGGCGATCCTGACTCACTTTCCACACATAGTTATGGACCTCTGTATGGTCAGATAACAAGTAAACCCTTGTGTGTAATGTTCAATTTGCTAAAACACCCATGCAACAATAATATTTAGTAAATCTACATTATTTATGAAATCTGCAAACACAATATAATTTAAAGTAAATACATTCATAACAATTTCATAACCAATTTAATAGACAAATTTAAATAAAAAATTTTAACAAATAATTTTAAATAAATATTATTTAAAAAATAAGGATAATCGAACCCTTACCTCCATCAAACACTTGGATTACGAAACTGATCTCACCACGAGATTCGATACACACATCTTTATCTCCTTGCCTGTCAAATTCTATCTCAGGTTAATTGGCACGCACATCGAGACATACATGGTTTGTTTTTGCTGGTGGTGTCTGTATGTCGATTCAACGGTTGATTTCCCGACTCGGCTAAAAATCGAATTTCACTCTCATGTGAAATGAGTATTTCTCAAATAGTATCCGATTGGAGCATGGTCAGTCATAGAAACACCCATTTGTCGGTGATGACACACATTAGGCAGAATAATGTGATTTTATCACGGTTTAGGGATGATGATTTCTCCTCCGATGGGTCTTCGATAACGACATCACTGGTGGGGCTAGAACGAACGATGACAAATGATTCTGGTGAGTTGGTGCATAGCAGTCGGCAAGCGACGATAGAAGTTGTACGATGGCCGATAGTGGAGGTGAGAGAGAGTTATTTTAAATGGGGGTGGGAGTGCCACATATATAGAGGTGAGTGGGTCATGTGTCCACATCTGATTGGGAGACATGTCGATGTCCATTGGGATATGTGTAGATGTCCAATTAGAACAGTGTAAAATTCCGATTAGGGCACGTGTCGATTTTTGATTGGGACATGTGTTGGCTAGTGGTGACAATTTGTATTATAATTCGTTTATTCGTTCCATTCGATTCGCTTTAAAACGAATACAGGTTTCAAAATGGATGATTGATAAAATGAGTCGATTCGATTCGTTTATTAACCAAATCGTTACTATTTGCAGAACTCATCTTCTTATTCATTCCCTATCTCTCGGTCACTGCTGCTCTCTTTCTCCTCTCTCGGTCTGCTCCGTTTTTTTTTTTCTTCTTCTTTTTTGTTCTGTTTTTATTTTCCTTTCATTCTCTCTTCTGTTTCAGCGTGAACTCTGTGTGTTGAGCTGTGTGCGAGTGTGTTAAGCGTGTGCGTATAAAAATTTCTATTTTTGTGTGTATGAAATATATATATACTAATTGTTAAATGTCAATTTAATCCCTCAAATTTATTTTAATAAAAACTTTATAATTAATTCCATGAAAAGTTCCTATTTTATAATTAAATTGATCTCGTATTCGGACACAGCCTCAAGCGCGAAAATAAAATTTACGTAATAATGCTAAAATAACCCGGGTTGTTACATTCACCCCTCATAATATAGGATTCGTCCTCGAATCTTGACCTGGGCATACTGAAACCAATCATCAAATAAAGACTGATATGGTCTAAACAAACATATGCTTACTAAGATCGCCGAATAGACAGCAGCTGCAGTCACCGACACTCTATAAATCTCTGCTCTGATACCATCTTTGTAACATCCCTTTACAGGAGATGCTACCGGTAGGAGACAGGCTAATTCTGTCTCCATAAGCCTCTGACTCTGACGAAATTTTGGCATAACCTCTACTAAAAGTCATACAACCTGGATCAAAGTCTAGCACCTCAGACAACCTACAGAGCCCAACACACAACATATCACTAAAATAAATAACTCCAAACATAATACAACTGGGTTCCATGCCCGAGGATGCGTATAAACAAAAACTTTTAAAAACTAAACTTATACAACTCAATTCTCAACAAATAAACTCATAAACAACTTGACTCTCATTTCCCCCAAGACCTAGTGGCTGGCTGACTACAACGTTGCTATCCGTCTCCTCGAGTACTGGTGTCTGTGGTCGACCGATCAGGTCACCAACCTGCAAAACTTAAACACTATTGGGTTGTGAGTCATAAAACTCAGTAAGTAACTATGCTATTTCTTTAAGCATCATACACATATAAGCTCTGAATCCAGTTTTTTTTTTTTTTTTTTTTTTTTTTGTATTAACCTAAACTGTCTATGTGACCATGAAATTATTTACAAAGTCTGATTTAACCATATAACTTTTATCCATTTTACGTCCATATTACTTACTACTAGTCTTTCTTAACTATTCATACATAAACTTAAAATCCGGTACACATTCCACATCCATAATTTTAATCATTAAGACAAGTCTTATCATGTTTTCGCTGCGCTACTCTGATTTTTCTCTTTACTTTCTTGTATACTATGTGCTAGTCTAGATTAGACAATTATAATAGTTTTCTTACTTTTACTATCTTGAAATATCATCAAATCAGTTATACTAAAATATTATTTCTATCAAACATTTAATCCACTATCACCAACCATGTATACATACATATGTTATCATATCATCATGTTCTACCATCTTTACAATATGTTTTTTCTAAGTAAGCATACAACTCATACAATCATCATTAATATATATATATTTAAATAAAATCATGTATCATGCACTAGTATTTTACATAATGTACTTCTATATAAACATGCCACACACAAATATTAACCATATATACATATCGATGCAATCATGCCATTATACATTTATGCCAATTATATGCTTTCCAAATGATATCTGGACTATATGATTTATATGCATAATAGTAATTTATACTCTACTCAAGCAAGTCATGCTCTTTAAAAAAAAAAAAAAAATTTCTTGAAAACTCTTTCTAAAAACTCATTTCTGAAATTTCTTTTCTGAAACTCTTTATAAAATATGTCTTTCTAAAATTTATTTGAAAATCTCTTTATAAAACTTATTTCTCTGAAAGCATGCTTTAAATCTCTAGTTTCTGTAAACTGTTTTAAAAATATAGTTTCTGAAATCTGCTTACTCAAATCTGACTTTTGAAAACTATATATCGATGATCTGAAAATTGTGTTCTGAAAATCTGAAACTGAAAACTATTCTACGTCCAGGAAACCGACTCAACTGGACGTGTCCGAGAATAATCACCGGGTCTCTGAAACTGATGACGCCCAGGAAAACGACTCAACTGGGCGTCTCTGAAACTGGTGGTGCCTCACGCCCAGGAAAACGACTCAACTGAACGTAGAGCTCCATGTCCAGGAAAACGACTTAACTGGACATAGCCACCACTAGAGTCCAGGTACATGAACCTAAGCCGTCATCCTGACTCTCTACATGTGCACATGTTCTCTATATCCGTCAATTTCATGTCTGTATTATTTACATATTGGGGTGAGTTTTATCTCATTCCCCGAAAAACATAAAACCATGTTCGTATTTCAAAATTGTAAGAAACGATTTTCTGAAATACATTTCTTTCAAAAACATTTGAAACTTTTCTTTAAAACCTTTTTTTTTTAATTTCAAAAATATTCTTAGCTTTAACTCAACTTCTGAATATATATATATATATATATATATATAAAACTTGTTTTCTATAATCTACCTTAATAATTTATTACAGCCAATTTAACCTAACCTTTTGGCTAGGGACCTTATAAGCCGAAAATTTAACTCTCCCAACAAATTTAATTACTCATTTTAATCACTCAAATATGGACTAATGTTCAAGCCTACCAAGTTTCATGAGTCAGTTAAACTTTCCTTTTTTTCGTGCCTACAAAATTACCTTGACTTCTGTTACAGTAAAACTTTTACTATAATTGATAAGAAAACCATGTCCATCCAAATTTCACCTTTTACTCTTACTAAGTACTAACAGCTCTTGAAAATAACATAACTGATAATTTACATAAAAAAATATCCAAACAACAATACTCTACTCTCCGATTTACCATGTTTTATACGTAACCATGATATTATCAAATAAAAGTCGACAATATGCTACTTTCTTGGAAACCAAAAGTAGTAATAAAGACTATAAATCAAGCCTTATGAATTTTACTGAATTCGCACTATCATTTCATTTTCCTTTTACCCAAATTTTTTTCACACAATAGCACCATTCAATTTTCAAAGAGGATCAAGAAACTACAATACACTCATTTGGTTCCACCACCAGAATTGAAGCGAATTTGCTGCTTTCAAGAACCTAACATCTAACTCTTTAATTTCGAAATTAAACCAATAAATTCAAAAACTCCAAAGATTTCCCCAAATTTTAGGGTTCTTACCAAATTTCCAAGCTCCTATATTATTCTAATCCAATTAATTTCTCAAAATTAAAATCAATCTTGAATAACTCTAATATAGTCATTTTTATCATACTTAATTCAATTTCTGATTCATTTCAACAAATCAAACAAACCCTTTAATTCAATTTCTGATTCATTTCAACAAATCAAACAAACCCATAAACACCCAACTCAAAGATTTCATCACATAGAATACTTACTATTTGCAGAACTCATCTTCTTCTTCATTCCCTATCTTTCGGTCACTGCTGCTCTCTCTCTCCCCCTCTCGGTCTGCCCCGTTTTGCTTCTTCTTCTTCACTTTTTGTTCTGTTTTTTTTTTCCTTTCATTCTCTCTTCTGTTTCAGCGTGAACTGTGAGCTGTGTGCGTGTGTGTTAAGCGTGTGTGAGTGTGTTTATATAGGTCACGTGTGTGTGTTAATAAATTAAATGTGTGTGTAGAAATTTCTATTTTTGTGTGTATTAGAAATATCTAGATATATATCCACATACATACACACACATACATACATATAAATACTAATTGTTAAATGTTAATTTAATCCCTCAAATTTATTTTAATAAAAAATTTATAATTAATTCCATGAAAAATTCCTATTTTATAATTAAATTGATCTCGCATTCGGACGCGGCCTCAAGCGCGAAAAATAAAATTTACGTAATAATGCTAAAATAACACTGGTTGTTACAACTCCATACTTTTTCATTAAGGATTCAAATGGTCTATTACAAAAGTGTTTACCTCCATCACTTATGATGGCCCGAGGAATTCCAAATCGACTCAACAAGTTTTCTTTTAAAAATTTGATCACAGTTGTGTGATCATTGTTCCGACAAGGAATTGCCTCGACCCATTTTGAAACATAGTTGACTGCAACTAAAATGTATAAAAATCCAAAGGATGGTGGAAATGGGCCCATGAAATCTATCCCCCAACAATCAAAGATTTCGATGACAATGATGAGATTTAAAGGCATCATGTTTCTTTTTGAAATAGATCATAAATTTTGATAATTTTCGCAAGTTTTGCAGAAAGTGTATGTATCTTTAAAAATGGTGGGCCAATAAAATCCACATATTTTTACATCAATTTTCTTAGATGAGAAATGACCTCCACATGATTCTGTATGACAGAATTGAATAACACCACTTATCTCACTATTAGGTATGCATCGTCTGATAATCTGATTAGGGCAGCATTTAAACAGATAAAGATCATCCCAATAGAATCTTTTGACTTCGGTCAAAAATTTCCTCTTATCTTGTTGGCTCCAGTCTGAGGGTATCTTTCCTGTTGTAAGAAAATTGACAATATTAGCATACCAAGGCATTAAGTTTATCGAAAATAAAAATTTATCGGGGAAAGAATCATTGATGGGAGTGGTATCGATTAGTGACTCATTTTTGAGTCTCGATAAGTGATATGCAACCACGTTCTCTGGCCCATTTTTTTTGTCTTTGATTGTGAGATTGGATTCTTGAAGCAACAAAATCCACCGTATTAATCTTGGCTTGGCATCCTGTTTAGACATCAAATGTCTAACAGCAGCATGATCGGAGTACACAACAGTTAAAGAACCGATTAAATATGATCAAAATTTTTCCAATGCAAATATTACATCAAATAGTTCTTTTTCTGTGGTAGTGTAATTCATTTGTGCACTGTTTAATGTTCTACTAGCGTAATATATCACATGCGGCTTACCTTCCTTTCTCTGCCCTAGAACTGCACCAACTGCATAATCACTAGCATCACACATTAGCTCAAAGGGCAAGGACCAATCAGGGGATTGCATAATAGAAGCAGAAGTCAAAAGACTGATAATTTTTTTGAATGATTTTTGACATTCTTCTGCCCATTCAAATGTTGCATCTTTTAATAGAAGGTTATATAAGGGTCTGGATATAGTACTAAAGTCTTTAATGAACCTCCTAGAAAATCCTGCATGTCCTAAAAAAGAAAGAATGTCCTTAACTGTTTTTAGTTATGGTAATTTAGAAATGACTTCTATTTTTGCTTTGTCAACCTCAATACCTTTAGACGACACAACATGTCCTAAAACAATTCCTGAATTAGTCATGAAATGATATTTTTCCTAATTTAACACAAGTCTTTTTTCTTCACATATTTTCAAAATATTTTCTAAATTAGTCAAGTAATTATCAAATGAATTTTCAAAGACAGTATATCATCCATAAAGACCTCTAAACAGTGTTCAACCATGTCACGAAATATGCTCAACATGCATCATTGGAAAGTTACAGGTGCATTACAAAGTCCAAAAGACATTTTCCTAAATGCAAATGTTCCAAATGGACATGTGAATGTGGTATTTTCCTGATCTTCTAAAGCAATGAGAATCTGATAATAAGCCGAGTAACCATCAAGAAAACAATAGTATGGGTGTCCATCTACTCTTTCTAAAATTTGGTCAAGAAATGACAAAGGGAAATGACATTTTCTAGTTGCGTCATTTAATTTTCTATAATCAATGCACATACGCCAACTAGATGAAAAAAGAATTGGGATTAATTCCCCTTTATCATTTTTTACAACAGTGGTTCTAGACTTTTTAGGTACAACTTGTGTAAGACTTACCCACTTACTATCAGAAATAGGATAGATAATGCATGCATCAAGAAGTTTAAGGACCTCAGTTGTTACAACTTCTTTCATGTGAGGGTTTAATCTTCTTTGGGGTTGACGATATGTCCTAGCATTATCTTCCAGATGTATTTGGTGTGTGAAGATTAATGGATTAATACCTTTTATGTCTTTTAAAGTCCATCCAATTGCCAGTTTATGTTCTGTCAACACATTTAAAAGTTTACCTTCTTAATCGCTTGTGAGAGAAGAAGAAATTACCACAAGGTAAGTTTGATTATCTTCTAGAAATACATATTTCAGTCCTTATGGCAAAGCTTTTAACTCCAAATTGGGTGCTTCTTCATGTTTTTCTTCTTCCAGTGTCCTTAGTTCTTCCAAATTTTAATCTTTCCATCGTCTTCCAATACCTGGATAGAGTCAAGTAGAAAATCATTAGTAATATCCGAATTTATTTGCACACTTGACTCAACATAATTGGCAGTAAAAAATTTATTGGGATCAGATAAACTCCCTCGAATATGCTCATCTATAATAGGTTCAATTGATTCTGTGCTTTCGTTTTTTTTATCTTCATCATATGGCTATTTGCACATGTTAAAAATATTTAACTCTAATGGCATGTTGCCAAAAGAAAGATTCATAATTCTAATCCTGCAATTTATTAAAGCGTTAACTGTCGCTAAAAATGGCCGACCAAGTATTACAAGGATTGGCTTATAACTGTCTCTCATAGGTTGTGTTTCTAAAATAATAAAATCCACAGGATATTCGAATTTATCGATTTGCAATAACACATCTTCCACAATTACTTTTGGTACTTTAACTGATCTTTCGGCAAGTAAAAGGGTAGTTGAGGTTGGTTTCATTTCACCGATATTAAATTATTGGAAAACCGAAAATGGCAGTAAATTTACACTAGCCCCAAGATCAAGCAAAACATGTTCAATGTTTTGATTTCCAATAATACAAGAAATAGTTGGACAACCAGAGTCTTTGTATTTTAATGCATTATTGGTTGAGGGAATGGAACTTACCTGTTCAGCTAGAAAAACTTTATTTATTACCTGGTGTTTTCTTTTAACGATGCACAGATCTTTCAGAAATTTGGCATAAGATGGTATATGTTGGATGACATCTAACAAATGGATATTGACCTTTACCTGTTTGAATATTTCATAAATCTCTAGGGAATTGTTCAATTTCTTTATTTTTAATGCCTGAGAAAATAGAGGTGCATGAGAAAAACTGTTATTATCAACGACGGGTGATGGCTCATCAACCCCTTCCTTACCCTCTGATTCTGATTTTTCCTCAGTTTCACGAGGTTCAATAATAGGTCTGTGGATAGTCTTACCAATACGAAGAGTAATAATAGATTTGACTTGGTCTAAGTGTTGACTTCCAGAACTACCATCGTGAGGGTTTTGATGACTCTTGGGATTTAACTGAGATTGTGCATGAAACTTACCTTTTTCTTTAATGGCCAAAGCATATGTGATTTTATCAAAAGTTTTCTTCAAATCATTCATCATTTGTGCATTTTGGTTATTGATGGTTTCTTATTTTTCCATGAATGCACTCAAGTTATCTTCAATGGTTTTCTTAGGTAGTGGGAAGTATGGTGCATAATTCTGGGAATTTCGGAAATTCTGGTGAAACTGGGAGATTAGTGTGAAGATTGTGCTTGGTTATCATTCCTCTAATTGAAGTTTGGATGGTTTCTCTAACCAGGATTATAGGTCTGTGAGTATGGGTTTGGATTTGGTCTATTGAATATGTTTATGGAACTGACTTGGTCATGGAGACAATCTTTTAGGGCTGGTAAGGACGGGCAAACTTATATGACATGTTCATTTGAACTACAAATTTGACATATGATTTCCTGAACTGACTTGACATGATCCATCTTCCCTGTTTCTAAAGCCTAATTTTTTTTTGACAAAAATGCATACTTGTCAGCAAGGTCATGGTCTTCCCTAAGTTTAAACATACCTTTACCAGATGGCTGTGGTTTAACAGATGACTCATATGTACCAATTGTATCTCATTGTTGTGTATTCTCTGCTATATGCTATAGGTAATCTAGTGCATCTTCGGGATCTTTATTCCTAAACTCACCATTACACATCATCTCCACTACTTGTCTACCTGATCGGAGCGTAATCACATGCGTATAACGCAAGCGCACGTATCGTTCAAGTAGTATAAAATATCGATCACACGAGGACTTAATTCATATTATTGTTATTAATTGTTGATACTATTTATTTACTGGTATCTAATTAAGGGAGAAGAGAATGATTGTTTGATTGGTTGGTTGAATGTGGATTTGCTGAATAAATAAATAAATAAAATACCTAAAAGAAAATACTAACGAAAAATAAACAAAAGACTCAAATATCTAGGGTGGTGACTTGACACAATATTATTCTAATGATGAATTGATTTTCTTATATACACAATGTGTAATCAATTAGTTTGCTAACCTGGAACACGGAGATATGCAAAAGCCTCTTCCGATGGTCAGATGCAAATACCCAAAATAACTCAATTAGTCATATTCCTATGTTAATCAAGTTACCCGAATTCATTAAGTTTAAGTTCCAATTATGGCTACCCCCGCCCGACATGTATATTTTTATCATGTAAGGAAATCTATTAAAGGGTTATCTATCCTCAAGGAAGATCGTGAGCTGTTGAATCTAAGACTGAAACCTAAAATCCCTTTTCCAAGGTCATTTTAAGTTTACCACATCAATCTTATTGGTGATCAGGCAACAAGAAGCATTAAGCTTAAGATTCAATAAACAAACTAAAGAATTGCCTAATATAATTAAATCAATTATTAAGTATGTGAATATTGTGTTTCATCACTTCCCTAGAATAAAAATAAAATGTTGGGGTTTAGGGATCCACCTTTACTAATTCTAATTTAGAAATCTCTCTTATTATAATATAAAAATTACCAGTGATATTACCAACCGACCATATAGACGGTATCCTCATTAAGTCAGATTTTCAATTAAGTCCAACCGACCATAAAGGCGGTGTTATTATTTGTCCATAAACCAGCCATATAGGCGGTAATTATCTGTCACTTAAAGACCGGCCATATAGGCGGTGTCACATTATGTCAAATAAATAAAACCAGCCATTAAGGCGGTAAACCTTTTAGTTTGAATTATAATTTCCATATTATAATTAAGGGAGATTAATCTAAACTAAAATAATAAAAGCTTCACCCTTCCCCCAGCGGAAATCTAACTACAAAACATAAAAGAAAAGAAAAGAAAAGAAACTACTACTATTACTGAAAGTAAAAATTCGTAAATTAAATTACTAAAAATAAATACACAAGATGCAATCCTTAAATTCCTTATAAAAATTTAAGGAAAACATGAGAATTACAAATGAAATGACTTGGTATTTATAGGAAAATCTAAAGGCTTCCACCAATTTCTCCACCAATTGCTCCACCAAACACTCCACCAAACATGCCACAAGACACTCCACAAAACACTCCACCAAACATGCAAGCATGTTTTGTCGAAGTTTAACAATTATAAATTATCATTTTCTATTTTTTTTTTTTTTGATAATGACTTTAGTAATTACACAAAATACATTGGATTATTCATTAAATTCCGTCTTGAAATCTTCGGAATGCGAAAATATTTAAACTTTCAAAGTTGTAGATCTTTGAGTCTTCTTTAATCTGCAACTTGAATCAGCTCAATCAGATATCGGATGAAAAAGTTATGGCCAAAAAACCAAACTTGCGCAAAATTAAAATTTAGGACTGCACTTCGTGACCCGTACAGTAAATTTTCATTTTTTGACCTTTTTTCCTCCGGATTTCATCATTTTAGCCTCGAGTTGATTTCATTAAGTCATAATATTATTTTTATTTACAAAATAAACAAAAACACATCAAAATATTCATAAAATCCGAGAAACTATACAAAATATTAGGTTAAATGAGTGTGAAATAGTGATATAATTACCACTCATCACTACCTTGGGTGTTAAACCCTCGTAGAATTGGGTAACTAACCTTCATGTTTCAAACCCGTGATGTGGACAAATATTTAGCAATTCTTTATACCTCTCCCAATATTGGTAAAGTGTTTCCCCCCGACTCTTGTGTGAATGTTGTGATTCTTCTCTTAAAGGAATTTGTCATATGAGGCGGAAAGAAATTTTTAAGAAACTACTCTTGTAAATCATCTCATGTTCTAATAGATCCTGACCTAAGGTTATGTAGCCAAATTTTAGCTTTATTCTTTAAAGAAAAGGGAAAAAACTTTAACCGAATTATTCGTAAACGAATCGAATACGAATCCATCACATTTCGATTCGATTCATTTCGGATTCGATACAAATTCGATTTGTTGATTCGTTTTGCCACCCCTACCAATCATATATCATATGCTGACCTGTTGAGAAATCACAAAACAAATAATAACAATATTTAATTTAACTACACATAATGATTTCATTATCAAATGGTTGCATATTTATATTACATGAGTCGTCTAAATAGACGACTGACTCATAATCATGGACTAGTCAATGAAGGGTAAAAATCATATTAATTGCCAAGGGCTGAGATTTAATGCCTTACTTTGAAGTCATCCTATTAATGATTAATTGGACATTAGAATCGCCCTAGCTCACAAGTAACTAGTTGCATCGGAGACTCCAGTTAGCATAGAAAGTAAGCATACGACATAGAATGAAAAAAAAAAGTTCACATTTCATTTAATATTTTTGACTCATTACTCATAAGTTTGAAAATTCCTGGTGGCTTAAGGTCCCTAAACCTATTATAAATAGCTATAGATATTACCAATTTAATCATCATTCTTCAAAAAATGGGTTCCAGGACTATTCTTCTTTCAGGTCTTTTATTGGCTTTTGTTCTTCTCATCTCTTCGGGTGTTGCAGCTAGAGACCTCGTTGAGACCTCCACTCTCAACAAAAATGGTGAGCTTTTAATTGATTTATGTACTCGGTGTATTAGTAATTTAAAGATAGATATATATATATATATATATGTTAATTTAAGCTTATTTGCCCTAATTGGATGTCTGAAAGTGCTTCCGAAACACTTAAGAACCAAAACAATACCGTTCTTAATTTTATTTATTCGGAAGTCCTTTCAAATAATTCATTCGGATATAACAGTAACGATGTTTTGTTATTCATATAGAAGCTTCTATCAAGAGAGAATCTGAAAAATTTAAACCATGAATATTGAACATTGAATCATATATTTCATGTTGAAATTAGAGCCAGATAATTTAATCAAAATTAGAGCTATTTGCGATTAATCGGAAATAGTTGAGTATTAATCGGAAAAAGATTAATGTTTGACATTTCATATGTTTAATCAAATAGTGATACATAATTAAGCAGCGATTAGTTTTAGAGTGGTATTATTTTATTAATAATTGCCAATTACTAGCTTCTATTTACTCGTGTAATAATAATATAATTACCAATATTATTTTTGTTACATTGGACCTATGAGCAGATGAGGTGGCCGGAAAGAAAGATACATTAAGTGATTATCCGACTGCTGGTGCCACATACGGCGGACAGCCAAGCTCGGGAAGTCTGATCCCTCGCAGTTACGGCCCCGGCGGTGGTGATAGCTGCCTATGCTGTGGCTATGAAGGAGAAGGTTGCATATGCTGCTAGAGGCTGTTCAGGATTGAAGCCAAGTCCCACACAACTGATGCATCTTAGAAATAAATAGATGTTAAATATTTTTTAAAAAATAAAAATTGTTGCTTAAATTTATGCGTTATAAGCTGCTTAGTTATGTTGCTTGAATCAGATATAAATAATCCATGCAGGAAAAGTTTTAATTATATTTTCTATCTTTAGATGATATTTGAATATGTGTGTGTATTTGTATCAATTTATGAAATAATTAAATGATAATAACTCAAATATAAAATAAAAGACATGTTGACCAACCAATTTAAGAAATTAAGTATTTTAAGTACTTGTGTATCTTTAACAAAATTCCTTACATTTTAAGGAGTCATATAAAAAGAATTTTTCCATACTTTTACATATCTCTTATATATTATAAAATATTTTATTATGCATATAGTACAACGCCAATTAATTAATTTTTGAGATAAGATTATTATATATGATATCCCTTCTTACTCCTAAATCTAAAGAGTGGATTACTCGAAAACTTAAATATATGATAAAAGTATAAAGTATTGGTGAGACTGAAATCTTAAATGAGGCGCATTTTTATAATTTGGTTACACAAATGGAAATGAAAATTGAATTCTTTAAATGGTAAAATTTAAATTCCTCACTAAAGGGTAAGAACTCCAAATACATCTTCTCATTGAAATAAAAACTCCCAATGTTACGCATATTAAAATTTTAAATTAATTAATTTTTTTAGCTTATTTCAAAAAATCTACATATAACAATTAGCTTTTTTATTTTTCAAATTTTTTTGTTTATTATTTTTTAATATAAAATAAATTCTATTTAGTTTATTAGCTACTGGAAAATAAAAATTATATATAATAATTTGGTTTATGAAATTTAACTCATTTTACTTTTATTATAATTTTGATATATTATTATTTGCTAAAATTATAAATAATTAATTATCAGTTTATTATTTGATGCTATTTACAACCGTATAATTATTATCTTGTTTATTTTTATAATGTTGGCAAAATTATAATATTTCATGGTATTTTTATTAGAAATTTATTTAAAATAATTTTAATTAAATCCAATATAGTTTCATTAGTTTTTTTTTTTTTAATGTAACTTTAATAATACATATTGATAATTTAGTATAAAAAGTACATTTGCCAAAAAAAGTTATGTAATTTTATTTCCCCTCAAATTTCATACTAAAAAAGATATATTATTATTTGCTAAAATTATAAATAATTAATTATCAGTTTATTATTTGATGCTATTACAACCGTATAATTATTATCTTGTTTATTTTTATAATGTTGGCAAAATTATAATATTTCATGGTATTTTTATTAGAAATTTATTTAAAATAATTTTAATAAATCCAATATAGTTTCATTAGTTTTTTTTTTTTTTTGTTTAATGTAACTTTAATAATACATATTGATAATTTAGTATAAAAAGTACATTTGCCTAAAAAAGTTATGTAATTTTATTTCCCCTCAAATTTCATACACAAATCAAAAAATTAAATTAAATTTCACCATCATTTCTTCTCATTTCCTTTCTGGCACATCTCACTCTAACCAACACCACCTTAAAGCATATCCTCCAAAAATATGGAGAAATAGATTAAAACATATAGGAAAATTATATATGATGATAATGACTCTTGTAATATTTTATGCAAGAAGATGTTGAGTAATTAAGTATCAACAAGTCCAAAAAAATGAAGGTAGATGAGAATGATTAAATGAATGTGTTGGTGGATTAGGAGAGAGTTAATAATGAAAAAAAAATGAGAAAGAAAGTGGGTGTAGCATTGATTGAGAAGAAAACGAGAGAAACACGACTAAGATAGTTCGGATATGTAAAACATAGACCTAAGTGCCCAGTGAGAAAATGAAAACAAATGGTGTTACCTTGTTGAAATTGTCATGCGGGAAGATTTAAGTTGGTATGTACATAATGTTAGGGTTGGTGATCAAAGTGCCAATCTGGATCGTATTTATGACCGATTCATAAATACGAGCAATTCTATTTTCCATAAATATTACTAATTTAATGGTAGCACCCTTGTCTTTTATACACATATTCGGACTAATTACGATTAGATATCTGATTCCGATTAGACCGAAACTAAATCCGATTTAGTGATATGTATCTATTAGACAAAGACACTAGGATTTACGATATGGTGCGCAGTTACAACGTAGTTTGTAATTGACATTGAGAAGTGCACTATAAGATGTATATCCTTAAATAAAGTTCCTAATCAAGATTTACTAACACGGGTCAATCCGCTGAGACCAGTACATGTCATATATCGTGACTTGGTCCGATGGTTTATCCCAGTGAACCATGCGTCTCGGGAGACTCGTATAGACATGTAGGTGTTTATTTGATAAGACACTGAACGACTCACTGAAGGTTTCCTAATAGATGGTACACCAACATCAATAAGAACCTTCTCGAGTTGAGCGAGCATAATGGTCCTTCAACTTGAGATATCACAGTGGGTTATATGAGTTATCCTCCACACTTTGATGGCAGTCACGTCAACGATCTATCCATGATCAGACCTCCGCCTGTTCGTTGGGTGTGGACTGATACTCATGATATCCAGTGCTTATCAAGATAGGATCCGTCAGTCCTGTGTACAAGGCATATGCATCCTCACGTGTTTATGATCTAGTAAATATGTGGCCGTGGTATAATGTCGGAAACTAGTTCCGAGTGTTATTTAGAGATCATAAATTGAAAGTCAACTGTATTATACCAAAAGGGTTTGACGTTTTTATCTATACCCCATGTATAATACGGATGGCATGTGACAGAGGGATTATACGTATGTAGTGACCTCAACTTGTATAGTTTAGCGAGATTATCCGTGGTCGTCATAATCCATGAGTGGGTGGATTATGAACACCAAATCGGATTTTGTGATGGGTAAACCTAAACTTAGAGAGTCTCACAATATAAAGTGTACTCGTTGAGCACTTAGACAACTCGATATGAATAATATGGATTATTCATTATACTTCACCGGATTAAATGAGTTAATTCAGATCGTTTAATCGTTAAACGATAACACATGTATTAGGGGATTTTGTCCGCTAATAATTATTGTGTATTTGTATTTGATACATAATACGATTAGATACACATTAATTATTCGTCAAATGATATTTTGACACATGCCATAAATATATGTATTTGTTATTTATTGTAAATAAATATATATATATAATAATAATAATTATGTTGATTAATTATTTGAATATCTAAATGTTAAATTTTTTAAATAATTAATTAATAAACATATTTCATAAATGTTATGAAATGTGTTTTATTTAAAAAATCATAGGTGGATGGTGGATAAGATGGAAAGTATGATGATTCTTCAAAATATGTTGGCTCTTCGTACATTGATTGATTCCAATAATTCTGCCACTCTGAAATATATATACATTGATCACTCGGGTGGTTACCATCACAAATTACACATCTCCCTATTTCATTCTGTTGAGCAAATGTAGTGTTGATTGGTTCTGGCATCCAGTGATAGTTGTTGGACAGGACAACAGGCCTCAGAAAATCGGACTGTTGCTCCCAGATGTGGGGTGTATCTTCTTGTAAAACATGTAATCTCTCAATCTCCCAATAACGTTTCATTTCAACCACCTGAAAAATAAAAGAAATAAATAAAAATTACAGATAAAAATAAAGAAAATTAGATAAAAGTAAATTAGATAGCTTCAAAATTAATAACTCAAGAAATATAAGTCCCCGATAATGGCGCCAAAAACTTGACCGGTGCAAACACATGCGTATAACGCAAGCGCACGTATCGTTCAATTAGTATAAAAAATATCGATCCCAAGAGGACTTAATTCCTACTGTTGTTACTAATTATTAAATCTATTTATTTATAGGTATCTAATTAGAGGAAGAAGTGAATTGATTGCTTTTGGTTGGTTGAATGTGGATTTGCTAAATAAAATAAAAATAGACTCAAAAGAAAATACCAAGGAAAATAAATAAAAGACTCAAAAGATCTAGGGTCGTGACTCCACACAATATTATTAAAATGATGAATTGACTCTCTTATTTATGTGTAATAAATTAATTTGCTAACCTGGAACACGATGATATGCAAAAGCCTCTTCCGATGGTCAGACGCAAATATCCAATATAACCCAATTGAACCATATTCCTATGTCAACCACATTACCTGGATTCATTAAGACCAAGTTCCAATTATGGCTACCCACGCCCGACATGTATATTCCTATCCTGTAAGGAAATCTATTAAAGGGTTATTTATCCTCAAGGAAGATCGTGAGCTATTGAATCTAAGGCTGAAACCTAAAATCCCTATGTCTAGTTCATTTTAAGTTTACCATATCAATCTTTATTAATGGCCATTAACAAGACGCATTAAGCTTAAAACTCAATAAACAAACTAAAGAACTACCCATAAAAAGAAAATCAATTATTAAGTGTGGATATTGTGTTTCATCACTTCCCTAGAATAAAAATAAAATACTGGGGTTGGGGGATCCACTTTTACTATTTATAATTTAGACATCTCCCTTACTATAATACAGAAATTAACCATGAAATTACCGACCATCCATAAAGGCGGTATCCTCATTAAATTATATTTTAATTAAGTCCGACCAGCCATAAAGGCGGTATTATTATTTGTCCATAAACCAGCCATATAGGCGGTAATTATCTGTCACCTAAAGACCGGCCATATAGGCGGTGCCACTTTATGTCAAATAAATAAAACCAGCCATTAAGGCGGTAATCTTTTTAATTTGAATTATAATTTCCATATTATAATGAAGGGAGATTAATCTAAATTAAAATAATAAAAGCTTCACCCTTCCCCAGCGGAAATCTAACTACTAAACATAAAAGAAAAGAGAAGAAGAATAAGAAGAATAACTTCTACTATTACTGAAAATAAAAATACATAATTTAAATTGCTGAAAGTAAACAAACAAGATGCAATCCTTAAATTCCTTACAAAAACCTAAGGAAAGCATGAGAAATACAAATGAAATGGCTTGGTATTTATAGAAAAACCTAAAGGCTTCCACCAATTTCTCCACCAATTGCTCCACGAATTGCTCCACCAAACATGGCACCAAACATGATATCAAACATGGCACAAAACATGCAAGCATGTTTGGTGGAAGTTTGACATTTTTTATTTTTTTTTTATTAATTTTATTTTATATTTTGAAAAAGACTATATCTGCAACTTGAATCAGCTCAATCGGATGAAAAAGTTATGGCCAAAATACGAAACTTGTGCAAAACTGGAATTTAGGACTGCACTTCGTGACACGTATAGTAAATTTTCATTTTTGACCTTTTTTCTTCCAGATTTAATCGTTTTAGCCCCGAGTTAATTCCATTAAGTCCCAATATTATTTTTATCTGCAAAATAAATAAAAACACATCAAAACGTTCATAAAACTCGAGAAACTATACAAGATATCAGTCAGATTGTCTGGTTTTATCGAAGTATAGAGAATACGTATTTGTTAGTAGGGTCAGTGGGAGCGTACAAATTTCGTTCTAGTATTATATATCATAAGCCTTCTTTTCTCAGTGAATCTAGTGGGAGTAGTCTATGATATATTTGATATAAGGTTTATATAAGATATAAAACTGAGAGACTTATGAGATACTCCCATTAGTCGCATATTTGATACGATCTAATAAATGACACATCAAGACTATCTATATGACAGTTAGTATAACTGTTTGACAGTTAATATGTCTTTTATGTATATAGTATTCATCTTTCGTAGAAGATGATTCCTTTGTCGAAAGAAAGATTAATTGGAATGTCTAGTCAATCTTATGCATAATAGGATGATGGCGTAATGAATATTATATTATGTGCGATTAAAGATATCAATTTAACCGTAATTATTATGGGTTATTTTGATATGCTGCAGACCATATGATGGTTCTAGAAACAAGTTCTTTGTTATCTTAAAGATACTAAGAATGAGTTTCCTATTCATGGAGAATTTAGTCAGCAACCATAAGGTCCGATTAAATTTGTTTTTAATTATGACATTCGATGGTCTATGTCATATAAAGTCAGTAAAGATGCAGTGGGAGTGTCACTGTTGATTCTACTATATTAGTCGAATCAGTTGCAACTTTTGAAGTATTGACTTATGAAGTTGCATAGTGACCTCAATGATTAGAAGTTTTTATATTATTTTTGTACTTGCGGTTGTCTTATAATATTTGCATTTGATTTATAAATACATAGACAACTTAGCAACTAAAGCACAATACTGATATAGCGTCTAAGTCATATTAATGTGGAATATGATTCTACAAAATATGAATGATGCTGTTTAAGGAAAACAGTTGGGTTTATTTGACAGACTCGATTTGATAAAGCAGACTCACTTGTTGATGCCTACCTCTTGAGTACTGGTGAGCTCTTGAGGGCCATGGTATGTGATACATATTAAGCTGTGTATAGGATACTGGGGATTGGCACTAGAGTATGTGGGAGAAATTGTTAGGGTTGGTGCTCAGAGTGCCAATCTGGATCGTATTTATGACCGATTCATAAATACGAGCAATTCTATTTTCCATAAATATTACTAATTTAATGGTAGCACCCTTGTCTTTTATACACATATTCGGTCTAATTACGATTAGATATTTGATTCCGATTAGACCGAAACTAAACCTGGATTAGTGATATGTGTCTATTAGAAAAAGACCCTAGGATTTACGATATAGTGCGCAGTTACAACGTAGTTTGTAATTGACATTGGGAAGCGCACTATAAGATGTATATTCTTAAATAAAGTTCATGGTCAAGATTTACTAACACGGGTCGGTTAGCAAAATCCGCTGAGACCAGTACATGTTGTATATCGTGACTTGGTCCGATGGTTTATCCCAGTGAACTATGAGTCTCAGGAGACTCGTATAGACATGTAGGTGTTTATTTGATAAGACACTGAATGACTCACTAAAGGTTTCCTAATAGATAGTACACCAACGTCAATATGAACCTTCTCGAGTTGAGCGAGCATAGTGGTCCTTCAACTTGAGATACCACAGTGGGATATATGAGTTATCCTCCGCACTTTGATGGCTCACGTCAACGATCTATCCATGATCATATCTCCGCATGTTCGTTGGGTATGGACTGATGCTCATGATATCTAGTGCGTATCAAGATGTGATCCATCAGTCCTGTGTACAGGTCATAGGCATCCTCACTTGTTTATGATCTAGTAAATCCATGACCGTGGTATAACGTCGGAAACTAGTTCCGAGTGTTATTTAGAGATCATAAATTGAAAGTCGACCGTATTATACCGAACAGGTTTGACATGTTCATCTATACCCCATGTATAATACGGATGGCCTGTGACGGAGGGATTATATGTATGCAGTGACCTCAATTTTTATAGTTTAGCGAGAGTATCCGTGGTCGTCATAATCCATGAGTGGGTGGATTATGGACACGAAATCGGATTTCATGACGGGTAAACCTAAACTTAGAGAGTCCCACAATATGAAGTGTACTCGTTGAGCACTTGGGCAACTCGATATGAATAATATGGATTATTCATTATACTTCACCGAATTAAATGAGTTAATTCGGGTCGTTTAATCTTTAAACGATAACACATGCATTAGTGGATTTTGTCCGCTAATAATTATTGTGTATTTGTATTTGATACATAATATAATTAGATACACATTAATTATTCGTCAAATGATATTTTGACACATGCAATAAATATATGTATTTGTTATTTATTGTAAATAAAAATACATATATAATAATAATAATAATAATAATAATAATAATAATAATAATAATAATAATAATAATATAATAATAATATAATAATTATTATTATTATTATTATGTTGATTAATTATTTGAATATTTAAATGTTAAATTTTTTAAATAATTAATTAATAAACATATTTCATAAATGTTATGAAATGTGTTTTATTATTATTGGGTGATATGGCATGTATTAATTAAACTTTATATTTGTCTAAATTTGATTTGATAAAATAAAGTTTGATTTGATTTATTTTGAATTTAATTTGATTAAAGTTTCAAAAGATAAATTGCCCTCCAACCTTATCCTAAAATTCGGCCACTTTAAAAGGAAATTGAAAAATGTTTTCTTCTTCTTCTTTGAGAAGCCTCCATGGGTGACCAAAACAAAACCAAAAGCACCCAAATCATGGTGTAGGACACAGAAATCGGCGACGCATGCTGTTCCGGGCTCGCGGCCTGGTTGGGAGTATGGAGTAGCCCGCGGGGAACTAAACCGGAGAAATAAAATGGAGTCGCCATCCGGTGTGAACCGGGAAATGATTTAAGGCCGCACTCACCCCTTGCAAGGGAAGACCTCAAACTGTTGGGTTCGGAATGGTCCCTTACTTATGCCACTTGTGATGAACGGATTTATGCGATAATATAACGAGTCTACGCAACATACACATGCGAGAATAACCATCATCTAAGTTTGTATACAACCTATATCTAAGTTTGCATATCATCTATATCTAAGTTTGCATGCATAAAAGTAAATCGTCATAACGGCAAGCACACAATTTCATGAACATATGCGTGAATGTTTCCTCAAGCAGTACGTGGAGTTGTATCCCAAGTACAGACCGCACTACCGTCCATTCGGATTCGACTACGGAATTTATGTCTGGGTTTCCATCCAATATACCACGAGAGGCAACACTCAAGCATTAACATAACACAATCATTAACCCAATGTTGACATACATGAAATATGATAATGCATATAACTATAAATATCCGAAGAGACAAAACAGGCTAAATAACAAAGAGGATAAATAACGCAAAATAAATGCAGAAGAATAAAGCAACAATAAACATGAATTAAATGCAAAAATAATAAAAGGCTAATAATACGAGATAAATGCGGAATAATAAATATGTGACCAAATAATTTGGCCGTTTTCAATGTAGGATTTTGCATGCCCGGTTGGACGTATTCCACGTCCAACCAAGTATGCCGCGTCCGGGGTAATAAAATATAACAAATAGTGCCCTCTGGTCTTACCTTTTAAGTTGCTTATCGGAAGTGCGTTACGCCATCGCCGGAATCGGCTTCAAAAGCATAATATTCCCTCTATAGCTTTCCCATATGGGACAAGCTTACTTTTCTTTATTTTCCAACACCAATAGGTGAACTTTGAGTAACAATTTCTCATTCACCCAAGCACCATTTTAAGCATATGAATATACCATTTCGAACTACTCACGGAGGAGTATCCGAATCATTCAATAACAACCACTAACACGAAGTGGACCATGCTTAAAATTGAGCCTCAAAATGCTTATGCATAAGCATTTTTCCAACAATTTCATCACTGGAACATGAGCATCTGGAATAGGCTGCAGTTCTATAATTTCTTCCAATTCCGACAGAACGTTATGCAATACAAAGAAGAAGTCTTCCTCCCGATTAACATAGGATGGCCCAACACATAGTGTATCTACGTCAGCAGCAGGACCATGTACCCCAAGCCGGTAAGATCCAAAAGTAAAGATTAATACATTAGCATCCTCCACCATTTGATCAGAGTATCCCTCAACCGCGTGTTTTTGTTTGTTTGTAGAGTGTTCTGTTATTAGGGTTTTATGTGACGATGTCCTGTGTGGCTGATTTGTCGAAGGGTTTTCATGGTGGCTTTAGGGTTGTTTTGTTTGTGATTTTTGCCATGTGAAAGGGAAGAGAAAGAGGTTGAGAGATGAGAGAGCTTAGGGGCGTGTGTTGAGGCTAATGGCGTGAGCTGAGGCAGTGAGGGTTTGTTGTGTGTTTAATTTGTAGTGGAGGGCTGGCTATGCTGAGTTTAACGTGATGAGGGGCTTAGTCTTCACGCATGCATGAGACTTAAGAAAAGGGATATGAAGGCTGGGGTTTATTAGGGTTTGTTGGCTGCTGTGTTGTAGGGCTAGGGGGGCAAGTTTGGTTGGTCGTTGGTGTTCGGTTTGTGCCTAGGTTGTTTCGGTGTGTCTGTGTGCTTAGAGTGTGAGAATTGGCTGTTTATGTGCGTGCAAAGGGAGAGAGGACGTGAAGATAGAAGGAGCCGAGAGATGAAAGGTAGAAGATGAAGCTGCGTGAATTTTTACTTTTTAGGGTTTCATGGTGTTGTGAGGGCTGTTGATGTGGCTGTGGCTTATGGTTTGTTCGGCTGATTGAGTGGTCTGTATGGCCTGAGATCTCTTGGCTGATAAGGTTTATGGGCTGCTGGTTGTTTTTTTGTTCACGCTGAGGAGAGAGACGGGTGTGGCAGCCATGAGGAGAGACAAAGGGAGGGTTCAGTCGGTGGCTCTGTGAGAGAGATGAGAGGATGATGAATGCTTGTGTCTTAGGAAGGAGAGAGGCATTTGTAGTAGGGTTTCATTTTTTTCATGCAGAAGAGAGAGAGGCCCGGCGAAGTGTCCTTAGGGTTTGTGTTTTTGTTGTGAATTTTGTGAAATGCCCAGAGAGAGGAAGCTGCCGCCTGAGGTTAGGTTTAGTTTGGCTTTCTTTATATAGTGGTGTAATAAGGTTTTGGGTTTGTTAGGGTTTCATTTTATTGTGTTTAGTGTGTGGGCTTTGGATGGGTGCGGGGGTTTTGGGCCAAGGTTTAATAGTTAAAGCAGAGATCTAACAAGCGAACCCGAGGCTAACTAGCGAATTTAAATTTGATGAGCGATTAATTTTTTGAATTTCTCCTTCCGACGTCCATTCCCCGTGACTCCTGCGACTTATCAGGTAGTGCCTCCATACGAGGCTCATCATTGAGCTTTCATGTAAAAATACAGTGTCTACACATGGTTTGAAGAAACTATGAAGAAATTGAAGAAAATCAAGAAATAAGCTAAGGAAAGAAGTGATTAAAGGTAATCCACTTAGCCTTAAGCTTAAAAATTTAGTTTCTTGTTTCTTGATGGTTTAGAATGGTTCTAGGTTTCTTTAAATTCTGAAAAATTGGGGCTTTTATTTGTAATGGTTGGGTATGGAAGTTGAAGCATGTGTGAAGTGTTTATTGGGTGGAATTAATGTAATTTGCATCCAATTTATTCAAATTGTTGTTGGACATTAGATTTGCTATTCTAGAGTATTGTGACCACTCTTATGGCACCTAGAATTTTTCTTGAGTGCTTCATGTGTGGTGACTTTAATTGGTTTTTGATTAATTAGATTACTTTTGGAAGAATTGAATTTAAGCATAAAAATATGTAATTTCGGCTTGCTGATCTGATTTGGTTAAACTGGAAATTCCGGGATATATTTGATGTCTTATGAATGTTATGGATGTGTTTTGGGAGTTTCCACAATTACCGGAAAGTGTTTCCGACTTGAAATAAGCGAAAACGGCCCAAAACGGCGTTACCGGGTGGATTTTGAGCCAACCGGGTGACGGCTGTGAAAGCAGTGATTCCGTCACTATTCGGACAGCCCTGAACTGCCCCGCCACTATTGGATCTAACCTGGGCAGT
>SKCR01048817.1:0-56663 GCA_019454045.1 Zanthoxylum bungeanum | reverse complement strand
TGGATATGAATAGACATTAAAGATCTGTTAATGAATATTACATTTAGATTCTACCTTTTTATGCTTGCCAATAATAATTGACAAGTGTCAAGTCCCTAAGAGGTATGACTTAGTGAAAAATATCTTAGGATTTGGTTGTGAGATCCTGAGTTCGAATCTAGAAAGTACATTTCTTATAAGAATCGGGGGTAACCGAGAATTTTACATACTACGCTTAAACTCGAATCAGATGATTTGGGAATGAGATTTCCAACGTTTCCAAAAAAAAGTGTCGGAAAATTTCAATGTACTACAGAGATCAGTTCAAAAGATTCAATTTGAAACTCAGCAATGTACAGAGATTCGTGAGCAGCCAATGTGTATCATTTGTTTTTGGGTTTCCAATATGGACGGTACTTTCACTAAACCAAAAACGATTTACTCATAATTTCAAATTAGCAGGGATCAACGTCTTTCAATTTACATGAATGAAGAAGAAATTAGATTTTTTTTTCTTCCAGAATAACAATTAAAATTTGAATAGCATATATTGTTATATATCTATTCTCTTGTCAGTCTTAAATCATAACATTACAGTCAGGTCAAAAAGGGCACAGAGTACTTACATGGACGAAAACTGAGATTTTTTATATTTCCTGTGAGAATAGGATCCAGCATAACTAAATTAGATAATCATTTTGCCGTTTTGCAGTCAAATCTTCCAATCCACGCCTCGACAAGAGCAGATACTTCTCTCAAAGACTCCTCTAAGATTCGGTATGTTCCCAAAAGTGGTCAAACAAGGAGATAATGCAAGTCTCTGAAACCCCTTATGCAACTGGAAGGGAGACCAGTAAATTTCATTCTTCTGGTCACTGACCAGGCCTTCTCTCTGCACTGCCAATTAAACTTTTAAAGATCAACAGAAACTGTTATGGCGTAGAACCAGATGGAAAAGGTATCATGTGAGGCATTTGAGCCTTGCAAATGTCAAATATCCAGTGTGACCTCTAGCTTCGCCATTGGGCCTAGCCATGACAGCAGAATTATTAGGATTGTCCTGCTCACCACTTCCTTCTATTGAATGCTGCTTCCTCTTTTGTAAAAGAGACCCAACTGAACCACCGCCATTGCCTTGCCCGCAATCCGTTTTCCATTGCCGAACCTCATAGGTCCGAAGGAGTATCTCAAATGTTCTTATATCTGTATACCAGCACAAGATACAAACACACATATCCATCAATTAATATTCAACGTGGATACCAGCAACAAATTGGCCAACTAGAAAACTTGTTGAGGAAAAAGTAACCCATGTCAGAAAGAGAGTGAGATAGAAAAATCTTATATTTTCAGTGTAATACTTCTAAGGTAGCTTATACTCTCAATCAATATTCTCTACCAAACAGTGTAATAGTGACCCTGCAAAGTTAAAATTCATTACAGCTTACCTGTAAAGTTAAATCGTAGCGATTCACATGAGCGCTGCACTTGCTCAATACACGGTGAGAAAGAACACAAAATTCCGTCTTGTTTCAACATTTTTGCAGCTGAAGAGATGGTCAACCAGGGTTGTGGTAGGTCCAGAAATATAGAATCAGCCAACCCCGTAAATTCATCTGGAAATCCCTGACCCTGGATATCTCTAACACTCACGGAAACAAAGCTGCTCACTCCTGTTCTCTCAAAGTCCTCCCTGTTGAAGAATTGAAACCAGGATAACCTTTCCATATATCATAAAAACCAGACAAAGAGCTGAACACCCTCCCCAAAACAAATTAATCTTAAAGAATTAGAACGTGAACCTATAACCGAACTGGAATTTTCTTCTGAGCAAAGAACGACTAAAATTTGATCTTGGAATGAGTGAAACTGGAAACTGGAAACTGGACAGGACTTCAATTTAACTTCGAAAAAGTTATCTTAAAATTTATGCACTGGTAGTTTGTGAGGTCTTACGAGAATGAGGTATGCCTTCAAATGCTGGGTAAATGGTAACTAATAAAGCTAAGACCTTCCCCATCCCAACTCCACTTCTCTTTCTTTCAACCGTTAAGATGACATCATTGACATGCTTGAAAAGCTGAGTATATACAACCTCATTTAAAGCGGTTATCAACATAGTCTAAAACTCACAATTTAAACTTGAAACTATAAAAATAAATAAACAACGACGATAATAATTTAAAAAAAGAAAAAGAAAAAAGAAACTATTAAGTGAGAAACTCCATTTCTTACCTAGCTGAGGCAGCCCTTTGCTCATGAAAATCAAATGTGTAGACATGTCCAGTAGGAGCTACAGCCCTTGCAAGAGAGGTTGTCAAAGATCCACTTCCAGTTCCCGACTCAAGAACCAAACAACCAGGAACAATTTCTAAGTACATGATGACAAACCTAATATCGGCAATATAAAGAATCTGAGTTCTGTGGCTCAAAACCAGAGTCCATAACTCTGGAGTTGGGGCTAACAAGTAAACAAATCCGCCCTTGTTACTGAACACCTTGGACCCGAAGGGCTTCCCAATCCAGTCCAAATGTTTAAATGCACCAAAACGGTTCTGGAGAGCCGAGGTCTGACATACTTTAACGGCTTTCATGGAGTCATGCCTCTCATAGACAATAACCAAATCCCCATCTTGAATGCATCGAGTAAAGGATATCTTTTCTGTTGGATCAATCGGCAACATCCTTAAATTATCAATGAGTTAATATCTGCGAGGAATTCAATTTATTATGATGACAATTAACTATCATGCTCATAAAAGTGTAACCAAACAAAAGCATTTCCCACTAGAAGGGGAGGCTACATGAGTCATTTGACGCCACTGTGTTCTATCCGAATTCATTGTTTTATTAAGCTCTGTAAAATCTAAATCTCAATTTATGATTTCTGTCCATGTTAATTTAGGACTTCCCCAACCTCGCTTTACCTACCAAGAACGCCTAAGTTGACATGGACTGAGCTTAATAAAAAGTGAAGCTACTCTTAATGTCTAAATTCTCTGTTGTCTTATTGGATAGATATTGTGCATATTCACAGAGACTTAAGTTTTTCAGTGACATGAAATTTTAATCTTTAACATAACATTCAGCAAAATCATTAACAGAGAAAAGAATAACTATAACTCAATTCCAAAAATATAAAATAATTTCTGCAATTAAAAAAATATATATCTATAGGAAATCAAGATTAAATGAATGCCCTAAATTGAAAACACACATTGAAAGTAATAAATTCATAAATAATACACGATAAAACGTACAATAGTAACATAACGGACTGAAGTCAGAAACAATAACCATTCAAACATGAATATTGTATCGATTTATACAAAGAACATGAAACTTATTGAAAGTTAAAAGAATAAAAAGGCCCTCACCTTATTATTACAGGCAGCAAAACCTGAGAGAGCAGACCGCAGATTAGGGTTAGGTTTTTTTTTTGTTTGTTGGTCGTTGCTTCTGGGTCACGAGTTACAAATTTCTTAGGCCCCACTTTAGGATGTGATTAGTCATGAATGACAAATTAATTTTTGAAGAAAAATTGTAAATTTTCAATATTACATAAATAATACGAGTTAATTTCTTTTCAGTCTTTATATTTGGATTATTTTTATAATTTCTTTTCAGTCTATATATTTGAATTATTTTTAACTTACTCTTCAACTTATTGAAAACTTCAATACATACCCATTTACCATTTAAAAAATTAGGGTAAACGAGGGTAGAGTGTTGATGAAATTCTTCGTGAAACTTTGTGTTGGCATCGGTAAATAAGGTGATTTGATACTTTTAATAGATTGGGATGAGTTGAAGATAATCAGAATATACGAGGATGGAAAATTAACCTTCAATATAAATAAATCATAACCTAAACTAGAATGAAATGAATTTGAACATGTTCACAACCAAAATTACAAATGTTAAATGACATTTGAAGGAACGTCGAAGATGACATCGTCCGACTAAGTTATGGACAAAGTTCGTCTAGAATAAAAGAGGTCAGGTCATCTAATCGGCCTGTCAAACAAATTGTCCAATCGGCCAGACGGTCAAATTGCCCAACCAGCCAGGCAATAACCAAACCATGGAGCAGTTACGTAAACGTGGTCTAACGGTTGAAGGAATTAGGATACATCTCCAGTAGTTATCACAAGTAATATACCTATGTGGAGAACAATCTCAGCGGTTATCACAATGATAAATCACAACGAGGAGCAAAAACCTAGCAGTTACCACACGACCTAATAGTTACTAGAAGCTGAAGGAATGACTGGAGCGGCTGTCACAACTAACAGATGAAGAACAAGAAGTTGTAGAGTCTAATGGGGGTGTATTCAATTGAGATTTTAAAAGACTATTTATCGATAAATAAGTCCAGTAGATTTTAAAAGACATTTAAAGAATGTAATGACTTATAAGATTTTATGACATTTTTTTAATAAAGATTTTTTACTTATAAGATTTTAAACGATTTATATCATAAGAATTTGTAAGATTTGAAAGGACTACATATAGATTTTTTTTTTTTAAATAGATATTATATGGAATGGAATCATAAATAAATAAAAAAAAAGCTAATGAAATATTTCTTCTTCCTCTATGCCGTTACCTTCGTACATGTGCGATTGTGACATTATACATACATAATATATATATATATATATATATATATATATATATATATATATATATATTATATATATATATATATATATGAGGCTGCAAAACAATAAATTAAGAAAATTTATTGGATGTTAACAAACAATATATATTTTTTTCAAACGATGCATTTAGCTCAAAGGGTATAGGAACATATAATCAAGATTGATAAAGCAAACGAAATTTGATGATAAAATTCATCCCAACACAATCTATAGGAAGTGGAATATCAAAACTAAAAATAAATTGATAAGTTAAATTTTTTACACCAGAGACATGGCCCTAATAAAATATTTCTAATGAAACTGGAAGTTTTTAATCTTTAAAATCGGATTCACAGTGAGATTACTTTGAGATTCAATAAAGGACACAACAATTAAATATTTCAGGAATAAACATAGATCATCAATCTATCTATTTTTCATTCACAAATAAAAATCAATCCACACATAATAAAAAATTGGAACACAAAAGTCTCTTGTTCACCAAGAGTTCACAAGTCTGTTTTTCTTCTTTTCTCTAGCCTCAAAAAAATCTCCTGTCAAAAGTCTGATGGGTTAGGGTAAAATTTTTTATATGATTTGATATTTATACTTTCTACTAAAAAGTCTCACACAATCCCACATATAAAAAAATCCTTCAAAATCAACAAATTTTTCTATACCATAAGACTTTTTATTATTTGTTTAAAGTCATAATTGAATACCACTGGATTTGGACACCCTATTTAAAAAGTCCTAAAAGTCTTAATGGAATACCACAAAATTTTTTAGATTATTTAAAAGTCTTAATTGAATACCACAAAACTTATTTAACTTAAAATAATCTTTTAAAATCTCAATTCAATACATCCCCCTAAGATTCAACTGCTCAAGCAGTTACCAGACATGTATTTGCCTTGTTATAGAAGCTCAAAGTCAAATCTAAAGAAAATAGGAGAAAAAAAAATCAAAAGACTCTTATGAGCAAATGTAATTTTTCTTTTCTAGATTAATTAATTATGATTGTATGCTTGCACCCCTTAGAAGCATTCTTCAATAAAATCAATCATCATTAGTTACAAGAGGTTTGAACCTTACACGCACTCTTTATGTAGACCAAACAATATTGCAGTCAATAATTTTTGGCGACCACAGCGGGAGCACTGGTGAAAGTAAATTGAGATGCCTCCGAAAAAAAAATACACAAACTAAATCGAGTATAGAGGAAGTGTGATTAGAGCAAACCAACCAAAACAACGTCTCTGCTGTAGTGGAACATTTTGGGGCTTGGCCTAAGGAAATCGCTATAAGACCATGAGGGAATTGAATCCTAATGTGATGTGGTCCTTATTTGGTGATTTCACTCAAGATGTGGTTGAGCAGGTTAAATCGTTTCGCAGTAGTACACTCGCTTACTTCGGCTTTAATTATGAATAAACTCTCTTCATTGAAACCCATATTATGAATACTATTTGTTGTGGTAGTATAAACCAATTTTAAAATGGGATAACATGCTCGATAAGGTATAAGTTTCAGTATAATAACGGTTTCCTTGTAAGAACGTCCACGAATATGATCAATTACCCTTCGGGCTTTGTGAGCAGACATACATATATGTTGACTTAAAGTAGATAATATGGATAAATTTTAGAACAATCATAATATGGATAAATTTATTTCAACTAGCACTTTGCATTATAAAAACATGACCAAACAAAT
Source organism: Zanthoxylum bungeanum (assembly GCA_019454045.1). Lineage (NCBI taxonomy): Eukaryota > Viridiplantae > Streptophyta > Magnoliopsida > Sapindales > Rutaceae > Zanthoxylum > Zanthoxylum bungeanum. The sequence goes on along the minus strand of SKCR01048817.1, from coordinate 50,325 downwards.
GAGTGCGTTAAATGACCTAATAGCCAGATACATGGGTATGGGTGCTTTCTCATAAAGAAGCCCTATGCCACCTAGTGTGTTACATATGGGGGTAATAATGACCAAAATCGTGATCAACTTAATATGCAATATGTGGTTGATGGTCAGAACGCTGGATCAAGTAATGACATGTCGTCACGAGGGACACCTATCACCGAGACACCACGTGGAGGGACGCCTCTTATTGGTAATGGTCAAAATATAGAACCAAATGGTGGGAGTCCACCAGTTAACGTGGTCCAAGTGTGACAAAATAATATTATTAATCATATTAATAATATATATTATATGTATGTGAGTATGTAATTGGACTATCCAATTATATATATATATATTTTTGGAAACGATGGAAACCCCACCACCAAACCACCCATTCTGGGCCGCGGCGCAGGTAAAACCACCGGCTGTCCCAGGCTCTTACAAGAAGTGCACCCCCTGGATTCGAACCCAGAACCTCAAGGTGAGATCCTGGACCCTACACCACCAAGCCACACCCCTTGGGGACCTATCCAATTATATTTAATCTGCTACAGTATATCGAACTAGTAAGAGGACCAAATAGACCTACGGTTCCAATCTCCAATAATCCCAAAATATTAATTAACTTTTAATTAAATATTTCGTATTATTAACTTCGGGTTATTCCCTTACAAACCCGAAGTTGCACTCTTGTTGTCGCAAATAGATAAATGAAGCCAAACCACGTCGATATCCATCGATATAGTCATTACATACGAATTGGCCCTTCACGAGTATCTCATAATTAGAGTCGGGTCATAATGTCCATTATACCCCTTTAGTTATTTTTACCTTAAGTACAATTGCTTCTCTAATGAATTATTTATTCATAATCATTATGAATGTTAATCTCTCTATTTGTATTATAAAAACTTGAGCACTCTAACCGTTCAAGTACTGAATCAACCCTTAAGGAAGAGACTCATCTATTTTTCGCAAGAATGAGATTTCATATCTATGTAAAATATCCCCAGCTACATACCAAACCATGTCCCCAAAGTACGTAGCTATTGGTCGGGCTTGCTACACCAACCTCACATTTGTAAATCAAAGGGCATAGCCTGTCATTTATGACCATCTAGTAGATCGAAATGAATTCATCAATGAATTTAGGACATAGCCTTTATTTAACAGATATTATATGAAACTCATTTCTATCTAGGTCCAGTCTTATATGATCACATCATAAAAGGTGTCTTCATTCTTATGTCTCCACATGGACGATCCCGGATCAAGGTCGCCATACAAATATAGAATGGACCGCAGCTATAGATAAACCAAAAACATAGTACCATCTTTGTTTGCTCTCTATGGACTATTTTAGATTACTAACTTCAGACTTAAATCCTCTTGTGTATGACACTCATACACTAAGTCTGGAGATACATGAGTATTCTTGGGTAAACAAGATAATTGACAATATGTGATATTAAACAAACACTTTGATAAATGAATAATGCATCATTTTATTTCATAAAATGTAATTATGTTTACATTACATGAAGCTCTATGGCATATATCCCAACATTGGCAACTAAAACATGACTTGAGAATTGCGATTGTGTTGACATGACCGGACATGAACCTAACCACTAGAAGTAATAACGTGAACTACTAACATGAAAAGACTTGGGAATACGTGAGCATGATCAGAAGCTGGCATAAACTATATGACATGATCTCTCACATGGCCTGAAATGATATCATGATTTTTTATTCAATGACATGTTATCTTTATCTGAACTTACATGTAATATCCTGAATTATTTTTGGAATATTTCTGGAAGGTTTCCGAATTAAAGTTAGTTTTTAGAGCGAGATAATATTCGAAAACAAGAGTCTGTGTTAGAAAATAGGTCGGAATATTTTAAAGTAAAGCTTCTTCGCGTTGGAAAACGAGTGATTTCGAGAACCGGTTACGCGATTCTTGTTTATATTGTTATACGTAAAAAAATTTGTTGTTTCGGCTATAAAAATAGCAAATGAACACCGATTGAGCTGATTCTTAAACCAGTGGACTCATTTTTCGAGACGAACAACTTTTGTATTGGATATTTTTCGAAAATTACATCAGATGAGCTTCCAAAATGTGAAATTTTGAGAAAGCCCCATGACAAGGACTTAGCTATAATTTTACAGGAGCCAAAACGTAATTTCTGAAAACTTTCTATAAATACCTCAAAGTTTCTCACAATTGCGAAAATGACAAAATTTTCCAAATTCCTCCACTCGACCCTTCATCCTCAAAAATGGTGTGGAGAGCCCATGGTCGCGTCGGCGGCCTTCCGGCTATTGCTGGCTAGCGCGAAGGTCCAAAAAGGTTCGTCAGTCACCCCTATATCTTGTGGTGGCCGACGACAACCCCAAAATACCGACGAACGGCGAGAAAGAGAGAGAAAACGGGCGGGCATGAGTTTTCTGATCTCGACTCATCGCTTTATTTCATGACCCGAGCCATCCGCCAAATCGAAGCCACGGAGAGTACAACAAGTTGACCGTGGTGATTTTTCCATTTCATGCACGGTTGCACGTGAATCGAGAGAATAAGTGATGGTGAATAATACCCATAAATGAACCGTAGCTCCGATCGAAATTCTGTTGATTCTAACACGTTCGTGGGATCATTTGGAGTCCACATATACCTCACAATCTCGGTAATTTCAAGTTTGTCTTTAAATATTCGAATATTGAATATGTGTATATGGTAGAATCTGAGTGAAAACGGAAAGAATTGGATCGATCCAAAAGATTATGTAAGTTTCTGGTTAAAGTGGGTTTTGCGTGTATTGATATGTTTTTTATTTTAATGATAGATATGAGATAGATATGATGATATGGTAATGCTTAGATAAATCCGATTAGTTTAGGAAGGTTCAGGACCATTCCGTAGTGTTTGCGGAAACTTTTTTGGAAGATTTTCCAAAAACTCGTAAACAGAGGATTTAAGTTAATTGATGGCTTTGATTAGTTTATAATGATGCTTTAAGATTATTGAAACTGGAAACATTGAAATCGGACTTAATCTGGTTGTCCCAGAAAGATCCAAAATTTTATCATAGTTTAGTTGAGAATACAGTAAGTTGCGATTATGACGGTGTTTCATCATTTATTTTGACAGATTTGACTAGTACCTGGAGTGCTCGCGAAGTCAGATAAGTAACTCATGCGATGAGTACTTGAATTGTTGATTTCGTGTTTTAAATACATATATAGATTACTAAAATATTTAGGATAAAACGAGGATAGTTAAGAGGTAGTTTGAGGACGGAGTTCAAGACTATGTTTATTTAAGTGAATCGACCATCGCAGATATGGATTTTTATTATTGCTATGATATGAAGTGAGATGTTTGATGAGTTTAATGTCTTTATGTATGTATTTTATGTACGCAAGTGTATGAACATGTAATGGTATGTATATTTATATGTATATGTATGTGATGACAAGCTATGGATAATTTGAGTATACAGGATTAGTAAATGGAATAAGTTTGTCATTGACTCATACATACGATTTATTTATATAGAGATTGGGTTGGTTAATTTTTTTAGGAAATATGTATAGGCTAAGCTTTTCCTGAATGTATATGTTAATTGATAAGTTTCTGTAACAAAGATTTCCAGATAGAAATTATGAATTGAGTATGTTTGATCAATAAGTAAAAGATATGATGACTTTTATATGGTACGGTATCCGAATCTGAGGTGAGGTGTATAATTATATGTTTGAAATATATGTATGTTGATGAGTTTTTGGATGATGATTCAAAATGTTTGTCATATATGTACTCGTGTAAGAGAAATCGTGCGATGAGTATGTGTTACGTGATACGTGCACATGTGTATATGTTTAATTGGTTGATAATTTGGTGGTGTTATAGTCGAGCTGATTAGAAATTTGTTAGGATTATATTCATCTCATAACTATTCTAAAATAGGTAATGAGTCTCGTACAAGCATTGTATGTGTAAGTCAGTCATATGTATGTATTATTTGGTTATGTGTTCTTTGATGTATTGACTGTTATGAATGTTTCGTTGTCGGTTACACAATGATTGTATGTATGTCTGAGTGTATGTATGTGTATGATAGATCTCATGATATGTATGGACTGTGTATGCTTTCATGGAATTAAAGAATGATCTGAAAATCGGTGTGAGTATAAGATGTCATAAAGTGTGTTTGCTAAGTTTGTTATTGTATATATGTATATTGTGAAAGAGACTGAATGTGTTGTAAGCTTCTGGTTCTTGACATGTCTCCAAGTAAGTATTATGAAAATGGATTTGTATGAATATAAGAGAAATGACCTTTGATTTCTGAACTGATATGTGGAATGTGTTAGGGCAGATGTGAGTCTAATTCGTGCAGCGGAAGTGAGTCTAATCCGTGTATATCTAGCATGAGTGTATTTTAAATATTTTAATGAAATACCATATTCTATTATGATTGTTTAGGGAAAACCGGGGTCCAGACAAACCAAAACAGGACAAAATCAGAAAAAACACGTATTGCCCGGGCCCTGCAAGGAGCTTGTGCTGCGTCGTAGCGTAGAATGATACGCTACAACGCAGCGCAGCATGCTACTCTAAAGCAACATTCTGTTTTTCATTTTTTTTTTAATTTCTAAAACCTTAAACACGTATTAAAATCACCCAAAATAATTTTAATTTCAAAACCAACCACAACACATGTTATACAATATATATTATATATATATATATATATTATATATATATATATTATATATATATATTATATATATATATATATATATATATATTTTAAAAATCAAATTACAAACCAAAATAGAATTCCACAATGAAATGACTCATGAACAATTCTAGGTCACCCAAATGTGGTCAAGTGATTCTAGGATGGTAGCCTTAGCTCCAAACTATTATATAGAGTTCCAAATTCTATTTTTATGTCTATGTCTAACATAAACATTTTGACCCAATAACAATCATATTTTGTTTATACTCCCAAAACATCCTAACATAATTAATTAGCCTAATTTTAAATTCAAGCTATGTTATTATGTATCCATTACATAATTCATCACTATATTTTTGGGGTTGGTGCTCAGAGTGTCAATTCCCGGTTGTATTTCTTTGAGAATACTACTGTAAAATGTTATTATTATGAATAATATATGTAGTTTCTATAATATAATGTATCTTTTAATATTGTAAAGACGTAATGACCTTAGAATGACTAGTAATGATGTTGTTGCAAAAGCGTCGCAACAGACATTGAGTTGTATCATGACGTTGTCATTCTCAGACTGTTCCTGGTCAAGGTTTACACTACTTGGTCAATAAAGTAAACCCATTGAGACCGTTACATGTCATATACTGGAATATATGATTCCAATGGTTCTCAATGAACCATAAGTCTTGGAGACTAGTATAGACGTATAGGTGTTTATAACGAATAAACACTGAACGACTCACCGAATATTCTTAATGGATGGTACACCAACGTCAATAACAATCTTCTCGGGTTGAGTAGCACTTGTGATTCTTCGACTTGAGATACCACTGTGGGCGCATGAGACATCTTCCGCACTTAGATGGTAGTCACGTCACCGATTTATTTAGATCAGACCTCCGGCTGTTCATTGGGTGTGGATAGATCCTCAGGGTGTCCTGTGTGTATCGAGATAAGATCTGTCAGTTCTGTGTATCAGAGCATAGGTAGTTCATTTGATTAGCAATCAGATAAAACAATGGGCCCATGGTACACTTTAGAAGTCAGTTCTAAGTGTTCTATTTTAGAGATTGCTAATAGAGACGTCGACATGATTGTCCCCATAGAGATTTGACGTTTACATCTATATCTCTGAGATATATCTGGATACCTGTGACGGGGGAATTATACATTTGCCATGACCTCGACCTGTATGATTCAGTGAGTTTATCTGTGATCGTCATAATTTATGGGTGGATAAATTATGGACACGAAATTGGATTTTGTGACGGATATGCCTTAATCTAGAGAGTCTCACTAATGAAATATACTCGTAGAGCACTAGGGTAACGTTTATAAATAATATTGATTATTTATAAAGTCGTTTAAAGGTTAAAAGAAAAATACATGTGTAAGGACCTGATAGTCATTTCTTTAATTCTTTGTGTATTTGTATTTAATATTAGATTAATTCAAATACACATTAATTAATTGTCAAATTGAGATATTTGATTAATATCATAAATATATATATGTATTTGATATTTATTGAAAATATAATACATATATTTAATATATTTGTATTTAAATAATTAAATAATTCTTTATTTGTTAAATGATAAATTTAATTAAAATGTAAATGTATTAAATTTATGATTATTGATGAGATGAGATAAAGATGCTATACTTGACTTTAAGAAATTCATTAAAGAGTTAATGATTTCAAAAGACAAGTGGCCAAGTGGCATTTATTGAATTAAATTGAAAAATATCAATTTGTTTTCTTTGATGCCTAAATTCGGCCAAGGCATAAGTTGTCCAAGGGTTGGATAATTTTCATAACACAAAAAGGATCATCAAAAACACCATTGAAAGAAAACCAAGAAGCTTGATTGAAAGAAAAAGAAAAATAAGAAAAGCTTGGATTTTTAGTAAGTTTCTCCAACTTACTATTAGAAAGGAAATTGTTCTTTGTGTTCTAGGTTACATACTATGATGTTCTCATTTTTTTCTATTCTTTAATCTTTGTGTTTCTGTTGGATGAAAGTTTGATGATATGGTTTACATGTATAAAGATCAATGGATGTTACTAATGAGCTAGTAAGCATTCTTTTGATGGTTTAAGAAACTAGTTGTCATTCTAGAGTTATTGACCCACTCTTAAATGACCTAGAACTGTTCTATAGTTATTTCATTGTGATGAGGCTTGTTTGGTGTTTTGGAAACTTGATTGAAGTGTTGGTTTTAAGTTTTTGACCTTCTACCACCTTTGGGCTTTTCATTTTTGTTGTGTATTTGTATGTGTATATGATGCATGTAAAATACTCGTCTGGTCGGCCCTCTTCTGGTCGGATCTCGTCTGGTCGGCCATAGTCTGGTCGAACCTTGTCTGGTCGGCCCTAGTCTGGTCGAACCCGGTCTGGTCGAATCTCATATGGTCGTCTATGGTCTGATCGGACCTAGTGTGGTCAGATCATGACCTTATGTGGTCGGCATGACCTCATGTGGTCAGATCGTGACCTCATGTGGTCGGACCATGACTTCTTGTGGTCGGACTAAGGGCCTTTTATGGTCGGATTATTACTGCATTTGATCGGATCATGTATATGAGTAATGTTTTGGGTTTAGGTGAAATACGAATAGATTATTCATATTAGATATTGAATAATGTACTCGGTATTTTGAAAAAGTTTTGAAATATGATTTCTGCCCCGACCCGCGTTTCCGCTGCCACTGACCCGAAGGTATATGAACCATTTCAAAATGGTATCAGAGCGAGTCTGATTCTAAGCCCCATGATATGATTAGCCCTTTAAAATCTTGTTGTCTTGACTTTATACATGCATGTTTTGATCTAATTTGATTAGATTCAGGGTGTATGGCACTTAGCGGAAAATCCCTAATTAATAAGGTTTAAATGTAATTATGTATTTGATGCATGTTATATGATATGTCTTGTCCATACGGTTTATGAACATTTCTCCGTGACTACATCTGAGACCGTGCCTCTGCTGTATGAGTGTAGCCGATAAAGATTTATTTATACTGGATGTATATTAGATACTAGATAAATTCAAGCGAAAGCGCAATCCTGAATGTGCCCTAGCTGTCAGGGTTATGCAAGTAGCTTGAGTTTATCATTGACGAGTTTAACCTTGGTACGTCTCCTTATGGGTCTGCCTTAGCAGTCACAATGAGAAACGGCCAGGACCGGAAACCCATGAGTCACTAGTAAGTGATTGACAAATGAGTTGTCTACCTGATGAATATACGTAGGCGAGACCGTGCCTCTGCTGTGAGCTGAAATATATTCACGGGATCCACTTTTCACTATTAGTATTTAATTTAATTGTTAAATCTTTGTATTCTATTTGGAGATTACAGTATTGCATGATTTAGTGGGAGATGCATTTTTAGATTAAAAATCCATGATCTAGTTTATGCTTATGATATTATATGAAACTACAAAAATTTCAGCTAACCGTTTTTCATGATCTATATGATAGATTTGCGATGGCGGTACCATCCTCTAATTAGTTTGCGCGTATGCTTGATGGGAACAAACTCAAAAGCGCTGATAACTTCGCCGATTGGGATTTGGATTTAAGGATTGTCCTCTATTCCGAGAAGTTGAGATATGTTCTTGAGGGTCCACTGCCCCTTGCTATAGTAGAGGATGCTACACCAGAAGAACGCGAAGTCTTCCAAGCTTGGAAGGATGATGATTTAAAAGTTAAATCATACATCTTAAGTTCGCTTTCACCGAGACTTAAGAAACAATACTATGGCATGTCAGATGCGTATAATATGATGACATAATTAAGACAATCATTTGAGAACCAAGAACAAGTTGTTGTTCACAAGGTCGCAATGGAATTGTTCCATGCGCGATTAGATGAGGGGCAAGCTGTTAGCCCGCATGTTCTTCAGATGATCGATTTGATTGATCAGTTGAGGCAATATAATCTCATTGTGAATGACATTCTCGGTAGGAGTGTCATTCTTGGTTCACTCCCAGCTTCTTATCGCCAATTTGTGATGTACTTCAACATGAACGGGATTATTTGTACCTACCAAGAACTGCATAGGATGTTGCTCACGGTGGAAGAGGACCTCAAGAATAGAGTACCGACTCACCCTCCGAGGTCTACTTCTCTTTCTACTTCTTCCCAAACCTGGTCAAAGGGAAATAAGAAGAAAGGGAAGAAGAAGAAGGGTTTCAGTCCTCAACTATAGGTAAAAATAGCAAAGCCCAATAGGGCTTCTGATGACAAGTGCCATCACTGCAGCAAATTTGGGCACTGGAAAAGAACCTGTCCTGACTACATTGCCAAGCTGATGAGGGACAGAGCATCTACACTAGGTACATTTATTTTTCCAGTTATTGATATATTTTTGGCTTGTGAAGCCGTTTCATCCACCTGGATTTTAGATTCTGCTTGTCCCATTCACATTTGCAATTCGTTGCAGGTGCTGAAGGAAAGTATGAGACTGAAGCTGAGAGAGATGCAGTTGTGATTCGGGAGTGGAGACTCGCTGGATGTAGTTGCAGTGGGAGTATACAAGATCTCATTGCCGAATGAGACACTCTTGTTATATGACTTTCATTTTGTACCTGGATATGTAGCTAATATTATATCTCTTTTTGTATTAATATTAAGAACTGTTGTTTATATTTATATGATAAATGTAATATTCAGATCGTTTGTTTTCCAAACCAGCATGGCCATTATACATTGCAAACTTTAAAAGATATTTTAAATACTGGAGTTAATAAACGTAGTTTACCTGTAATTAATAATACTGAACTTTGGCATATGCGGCTAGGTCATATAGGCGTTAAACGCCTTATCCAATTGGTTAAGAATAGTTTGATACCAGATCTCACCATTGAATATTATCCAACTTGTGAATCGTGTATTCAGGGTAAGATGACCAAAGCCAATTTTTAGGTGTTGGGCACCGTGCCACTAACTTACTGGAACTCATACATTCTGATGTATGTGGTCCACTAAGTCAGACTGCTCACAGTGGTTATTCGTACTTTGTTAAATTGGAAACCTTTGAAAAGTTCAAAGAGTTCTGAAATGAAGTAGAAAAACAAACTGGTCAATCTATTAAATGCCTTTGATCTGATCGAGACGGAGAATATATGAGTGGTGATTTCATTGATTATATGAAAGAGAATAGGATTCTCGCTTAATATACTCCTCCAAGTACTCCACAACACAATGGGGTATCTGAGAGGAGAAATCAGACTTTATTGGATATGGTCCGATCGATGTTGAGTTTCACATATTTGCCATATTTCTTATGGGGCTACTCTCTTTTAACAGTTGCACATCTTTTGAATAAGATTCCTTCAAAAGTTGTTCCTATGACTCCGTATGAGATATGGTTTCGTAGGAGACCAATCTTAGTTACATTAAGGTTTGGGGTTGTCCTGCCTATGTCAGGGTGACTCAGCAAGATAAGCTTTCGCCTCGAGGGTAAAAGTTTAGGTTTGTCGGATATCCTTCGAATACGAGGGGATATCTGTTCTATGATATCGAGCATCGAAATGTGTTCGTAGCTCGCTTCGTAAAATTTATAGATGAAGAAATCTATATGGAACAACCGAAAGGTTTTGTATCCAGCGAAAACTCAGGTATGGTATGTAAGCTTAAGAAGTCCATTTATGAACTTAAACAAGCTTCACGAAGTTGGAATCTTCGATTCGACGAGATTATTAGATCGTCTGGTTTTCTCAAGAATTCGGAAGAATCCTGTGTGTATTAGAAGGCCAGTGGGAGCATGGTCGTATTTTTAGTCCTATATGTTGATGACATCCTAATCATTGGGAATGATTTAGGTATGTTACAAAGTGTCAAAGCGTACCTCTGTAAGAATTTCTCCATGAAGGACCTGGGAGAAGCTTCCTATGTTTTAGGGATAAAACTCTATAGAGATAAACAAAGGAAGCTGATTAGGTTATCCCAATCAACGTACATAGATAAGATCTTGGAATAGTATAATTTTGGTAACTGTAAGACAGCAAACATACCGTTCAGACATGGGATTCATCTTTCGAAGAAGATGAGTCCACAAACAGAAGATGAGAAGGTTAGAATGTCTAACCAACCTTATACTTAATGTTTGGGTAACATAATGTATGCCATGTTATGTACGAGGCCTGATATCAGTTTCGCTGTTAGCGTAACTAGTAGATATCAGTCCAATCCAGGTAATGACCATTGGATGGCCATTAAACATATCCTGAAGTATCTAAAATGTACTAAGGATAAATTAATAATTTATGGAGGAAACAAACTGCAAGTTAATGGGTATATGGATTCCGATTTCCAATCGGATCCCGATGATAGAAAGTCTACATTTGGATTCGTATTTACCCTTAACGGAGGTGCAGTTTGTTGGAAGAGTTCCAAACAGGGATCAATAATAGATTCCACCACTGAGACGGAATATATTGCAGCTTCTGAAGCTGCAAAGAAGGCTGTGTGGATAAAAAAATTTTATCACAGAATTGAGAGTTGTCCCAAGTATCAAGAATGCGATTCCGTTATATTGTGATAATACTGGAGCCATTGCGCAAGCAAAGGAACCGAGGGCACATCAGAAGTCGAAGCATGTGGAGTGAAAGAACCACATCATTCGAGAGATTGTGTCGCGAGGGGATATTGTCATGTGCAAGGTACCGAGTGAAGATAATGTAGCAGACCCGCTAACCAAGGCCATACCTCTGAAGTCGTTTGATAAACACGTAGAGTCGATGGGTATTAGATACAATCGTTATTTGCACTAGAGCAAGTGTGAGTTTTTGTTGGGGTTGGTGCTCAGAACACCAATTCCCGATTGTATTTCTTTGAGAATACTACTATTAAACGTTATTATTTTGAATAATATATGCACTTTCTATAATATAATGTATCTTTTAATATGGTAAAGACGTAATGACCTTAGAATGACTAGTCATTATGCTGTTGCAAAAGCGTCGCAACTGACATTGAGTTGTATCATGACGTTGTCATTCTCAGACTGTTCCTGGTCAAGGTTTACACTACTTGGTCAGTAAAGTAAACCTGTTGAGACCGGTATATATAGTATACTGGAATATATGATTCAAATGGTTTCTCAATGAACCATAAGTCTTGGAGACTAGTATAGACGTGTTGGTGTTTATAGCGGATAAACACTGAACGACTCACCGAATATTCTTAATGGATGGTACACCAACGTCAATAACAATCTTCTTGGGTTGAGTAGTACTTGTGATTTTTCGACTTGAGATACCACTGTGGGTGCATGAGACATCTTCGGCACTTAGATGGTAGCACGTCACCGATCTATTTAGATCAGACCTTCGCCTTTTCATTGGGTGTTGATAGATCTTCAGGGTGTCCTGTGTGTATCGAGATAGGATCCGTCAGTTCTGTGTATCAGAGCATAGGTAGTCCATTTGATTAGCAATCAGATAAAACCATGGGCCCGTAGTACACTTTAGAAGTCAATTCTAATTGTTCTTTTTTAGAGATTCCTAATAGAGACGTCGATGGGATTGTCCCCATAAAGATTTGACGTTTACATCTATATCTCTGGGATATATCTGGATACATGTGACAGAGGAATTATACATTTTCCTTTACCTCGACCTGTATGATTCAGCGAGTTTATCCGTGATCGTCATAATTTATGGGTGGATAAATTAGGGACACGAAATTTGATTTCATGACAGATATGCCTGAATCTAGAGTCTCACTAATGAAATATACTGGTAGAGCACTAGGGCAACGTTTATAAATAATATTGATTATTATAAAGTCGTTTAGAGGTTAAACGAAAAATACATGTGTAAGGACCTGATAGTCATTTCTTTAATTCTTTGTGTATTTGTATTTAATATTAGATTAATTCAAATACACAATAATTATTGTCAAATTGAGATATTTGATTAATATCATATATATATATATTTGATATTTATTGTAAATATAATATATATATTAATATATTTATATTAAATAATTAATTAATTAATTAATTGTTAAATGATTAATTTAATTAAAATGTAAATGTATTAAAGTTATGATTATTGATGAGATGACATAAAGATGGTATACTTGAATTTAAGAAATTCATTAAAGAGTTAATGATTTCAAAAGACAAGTGGCATAATGGGCATTTATTGAATTAAATTGAAAAATATCAATTTGTTTTCTTTGATGCCTAAATTCGGCCAAGGCATAAATTTGTCCAAGGGTTGGATAATTTTCATAACATAAAAAGGATCATAAAAAACTCCATTGAAAGAAAACCAAGAAGCTTGAGAGAAAGAAAAAGAAAAACAAGAAAAGCTTGGAACTTAGTAAGTTTCTCCAACTTACTATTAGAAAGGAAAATGTTCCTTGTGTTATGGGCTACATACTATGATGTTCTCATGTTTTTATATTCTTTATTCTTTATGTTTTATTGGATGAAAGTTTGATGATATAGTTTTGCATGTATAAGGATCAATGAATGTTACTAATGAGCTAGTAAGCATTCTTTTGATGGTTTAAGAAACTAGTTGTCAATCTAGAGTTATTGACCCACTCTTAAATGACCTAGAATTGTTCTATAGTTATTTCATATTGATGAGGCTTGTTTGGTGTTTTAGAAACTTGATTGAAGTGTTGGTTTTAAGTTTTTGACCTTCTACCACCTTTGGGCTTTTCATTTTTGTTATGTATTTGGATGTGAATATGATGCATGTAAAATACTCGTCTGGTCGGCCCTCGTCTGTTCGGACTTGGTCTGGTCAGATCTCGTCTGGTCGGCCATGGTCTGGTCGGACCTCGTCTGGTCGGCCCTAGTCTGGTCGGACCCGGTCTGGTCGGATCTCAAATGGTCGTCTATTGTCTGATCGGACTTAGTGTGGTCGGATCATGACCCCATGTGGTCGACATGACCTCATGTGGTCAGATCGTGACCTCATGTGGTCGAACCATGACTTATTGTGGTCGGACAAAGGTTTTTTTGTGGTCGGATTATTACTTCATCTGATCGGATCATGTATGTGAGTAATGTTTTGGGTTTAGGTGAAATCCGAATAGATTATTCATATTAGATATTTAATAATTTACTCGGTATTTTGAAAATGTTTTGAAATACGATTTCTGCCCCGACCCCTGTTTCCGCTGCCACCAACCCGAAGGTTTATGAACCCTTTCATATATGTCTCACTAATGAAGAAGATAGCTTAGGAGAATATCAAACTTACCTAGCAAGTTTGATATAAAGATCCAATCTCATTCTCCTTGTTGAAATAGTTGGAGAACTTTCAAAATTTAGCAAGCTTGACTACAAGATCCAATATTGATTCCAATGCTAGCAAGCTTCACTCCAAGATCCAATCTTTATTTCTCATTGTTGAAATGTTGTAGAGATCTTCCAAAGATTCTCTAAACACTTCTCTAACTTAGGCTAATTTCTCTAACTCTTATTTGTTTTAGCTTTCTTAAGCTTTTTTAAAATATTTGCTCAAGCTTACTATTTATAGCAAAACTTAGACAATTTTTAATTAATAAAAGTTCTAATCAAATTTTCTGTGGGATTAATCTAATTTATCTAAATATGTATAATTAGGTGTGACTAATCACATTTGTCTACCACTTTTATTTAATCTAATTAAATCAAGACAATTTTTAATTAATGGATTAGCTACATATCCACCACTTTGATTTAATCCAATTAAATCAAGCCAAATACACCTATAATTACATATTTATAATTACCAAAATATCCTCAAATGGTAGATATATTTATGAAATTACCAAAAAGCCCTTGTGTAAATTTTGGAATAATCCAATTGAGTCAAAGTAAATAATGAATGTTATCCAATAACACTTAATTATTTTAGTTGATAATTATAATATCAAATATTATTTATTATCAAAAATTATCGGCTACCTAAGTGTTCAACGAGTACACTTCATATTGTGGGACTCTCTAAGTCCAAACACGTTCGTCATATAAGCCTAGCATATATCTACGTAATTCGGCCACCTCCAAATTCGTGAAGAACACGAATGACCTTTCTGAACTATACAAGTCAAGGTCATCATATATGTTTATCAATCCCCCCGTCATAAGTATCTGAGTTATGCTTTGGAAACATAGAATAAGTTTTCAAAGCGCACATCTCATGTCGACATGTCCACGATTCTTTACAACTAATCAGAAACCATTTATGATATATGCGATCCACCCTAGATGATCGACTTTGGCCAAGTTTTAAGAATCGTGACTTACTTACATGGATACATAAACCCCTTATGGTACACATATGGTCCGACAGATCCTATCTTGATACGCACTTGATTAACGAGTGCATCGATCCACACCCAACGAACATCTAGAGGCCATAACATGAAAAGTTTCTGACATACATGTCATCTAAGTGTGGAGGATCTCACACAAAATCAATGTTATCATATAGTCAAAAGATCACATATGCTACTCGACTCGAGTAGATTCCTATTAACGGTGGTGTGTACTTTCAACTATTAGGAATCACCTGTGAGTCATTCAGTATTCGCTCCAACGAATACCCACACGTCTATATGATCTTCCAAAGCTCATGGTACATCGGGTTAAACCATTGGAATTCTAATTCCAATATACGACATGTGCTAGTCTTCTAGGTTAGAGGATTTCGACCGTATTCCAAAACTAACGATTATGAATATTTACTTTAAGAATAATTTATAATAGTAATATTATCTCAATGTTGGATCACCTAGTGTCCAATATTACTACATGACTATTTTAAAGTTAGTGTCATTCTTAGCATATTTATACATCAATCTAATATGCATAATGATATTACCGTTAATAAGGTTTGAAATGAAAATGTAGTTATTTTATTAATAAATAATAAAATATACAATTCGGATTGGCGCTCCAAGCACTAACTCCAACAGAATGCATATAAATCATGAAAGTTAAGTTATCGTAAAGCTATCAAAGTTGAAAAAAGTTTGTTTGACTTACCGATTTGATGATGTTCCAAAGATGTTTATTCGTGATAAAGTATAAAAAAGGTGACTTCATGTTCATATGATTGAAATGAATTCGATGTTAGATGACATACTCTATGATATTCGAGTTTTATTTTGTATGTTTTGGATGTTTGGCTATTAGATTGGCACATATATAAACATATGAATATATGGATTTGGCATGTGTAAAGAATAAGGATAATAAAAAGTTAATAATCCTGAACTCACAACAACTTGGTAATTCTAAAAAAAAATTATGTGTTTAACTTGTATGTTCTGTTTGTAGTATGAGCGTGGTTACTTATTGATTTTTATAACTCATATCAAATCAGTTTTCTAGTTTTGCAGGTAGGCTTTCGGATGGGTCAACCACTTCAGCTTTGGAAGCCATGCTCAAGACGCAGATCACCCAAGTTGCAGTCACCCTTGCAAATATCATGGGGAAAAGTCTTAGAAGTTTAGGGTCTATGATTAATATGTTATTTATCGTGCTGAGCACGCTGTTTTATATTGTTAAGTAAAATTTTTGATTGTATGTGATTTTGTGGGCACGGAGCCATTAAGTGTTGATTTTGATCTTGATGTGTTTTGAGTGGACCTGAGATCATTTTGTATGTTTGATGTCTTCTTCGGGTTTCGTTTGATGCTGGACTGTGATCATGTTGTCTAATTTTATGATACATCATGTTCGATTTTCTGTAAATTTGGAGGCTTATGGAGATAGGTTAATCATGTCTCTTGCCGATAGCATTCTGCCTCCGACGGGGTGCTACACTACATAAGCTGAACCTGGATACCTGAATTGAACATGCTTAAAACTATACATGAAAATATGATTTGAATTCTGAACTCATGAACTTGTCTGAATCTGTGGTGGCATAAATCTAACCTAATACGTGCATGAATCATGAAAACATAACATAAAGAATGAAAAACATAATTTAAAAACTAACGTGTTTGACACATGAAAGACGTGGATATGACCTGAATGATATGAAAACATAAGTTGAAATCTGTAGGGGAATTTAAGGGTAAACGCAGTGGAATGCGGAAAAATAAATTTTTCCGATTTCAATAATTTTTCTCGGGCAATTAAAATAAACTTATTTATTCTAACTACTCAATACTTAAAAACTGAATTTTTTTAACCCAAAAATCAGATTTTCTCATATTTACCGTGAGACCATAATAGTTAGCATTTTGATCATTTTAGTCATAATTTGTCAAATATAAATTTAAGTGATTTCAAATCACTACCAAAATGATTTCTACTTATCATATACATCAAAATACAACTCACAACACAAAAACACAAAAATATGAAAATAGCAGAATGCACCACAAAGTTTCATTTTTTTACATTTTCGTCCAAATTTGTTCAAAAAAAGTTTGAAAGATTTCCAATTAACACCAAATGATTTGTACATCTTATATAAATTATTATACAGCACAAATATGAAAAGCCTTAATTTTGGTGGAGGTTATAAATCCTAATTTCTCAAATTAATCAAATTAATAAATGAACCAAAATTAACCAAATCCAATACTTTAATCTAATCTCTACAACACCAAACAAGTCTCACCACTTTGAAACAACTCAAGAACAATTCTAGGCCATCAATGAGTGACCTAACAACTCTAGAATGACAACAAGATCATCAAATGATCAAAAGTATGCTTATACAACTTTAATAAGCTTACTTTGTTAATCATTCATGCTTCCAACCATTAAAACACAAACACAAGAGATGAGCTTCGATGCATCTTTCCGCCTGGAAACTTATTCATTGGCCAAGTTAGACAGAATACTATCTAACTTTCCATGGTGCATTATGGGTTAAAAGATCTTGGTCATTGCCTTTTGAAATAGTGATGGCGCTACCTTGAATCCAAAAGACATAACTTTCCATTGGTAGTGAGCATTGAGTATGCAAAAGGCTATTTTGGGCCTTTCTTCTAGGTTTATACCCAATTGCCAAAAACCTTCCTTAAGATCAAACTTTGAGAATATGTGGGCTTCTCGGATATGAACAGACAATGAGTTGATCTTGGGCAATGGAAACTTATCATCTTTCAAAAAAGTGTTGAGAGGCTTATAGTCTATCACAAGTCGTTTCTTTCCACGGGCCTTCTCTGACCTCTTTTCCTCATAAAAGGCTTCACAAGCCCAATCAGAAGTTGTGGGCTCCATTAATCCTTGTTGTAGCATCTGGTTGCATTTATTATGAGCTAAAGCAAGATCCGAAGGAGTCATCCCCCGATGTGAAGCCTTTGTTGGGTTGATATCCTCATTAAGCTTAAAAGGAAGTTTAATAAAGAAATCTTCATTTCTCCATAGTGGCTTTGGATGATTGAAGTCACTGTGAGACTCTGACCAGAACGGAGAAAACTGTTGTTTCAATTCTTCAAAATCCATCATATTCACTCCCACTATAGAGGATTGAAATAATTTTGGAACAGTATTATAGGGTTTAATAAATCTTTTAAACCGAATACCATCAGGTTGAATCTGAAGCTCCTGGGCTTTATGATAAACATCAAAGCCAATCAAAATATCTTTATCCGGTAAATTGGAACCAATGACTCTGGTTCAAACAATGCAATCATGAAAAAATCGAATACCAGTAGGTTTCCTGGTAATGAGATCCGTATGGAAAAATTCACCATCAATAGCTTTGAAATACTCTGTATGCTATATCCATGATTCTGGAGGAAAAACTGTTGGATTCATTATGCTTATGTGAGCTCATGTGTCTAGACTAAATGAATTGAAACAATAGGCTTTAATTCATGGCATGGCTGTATAGTGAACATCGAGATGTAGCTATCTGAGCTACTGCTAACATATGAACTGGATTCTTCTGAGCTGGAAGGCTCAGGACTATTAAGAGCAAACACGGTTTCACTATCAGACTGATCTTATTCTGAAAACCATGATTCTGCATATGCATCATCAAGATCAATCCTGGAAGACTGATGGATCTCTTGAACCATCTTGGCAGCTTATTTCGGATTCTTAGGAAAATCTTTTGAGAAATGCCATTTCTTATTACAAATGAAGCACCTGATGTTTTTAGGCTTTCCACGTCGATCTTTTTATCTGAAATATCGGACGGGACGCCATTCTTTGCTCTATTTTTCCTTATTGCTCTTCTTTTTCTTAAAGAGCTTATGATGAGAGTTCTTATTTGAAGGACATGCATAACTCTTTCTATCATTGCACTTGATCAGTAGATAAGGCTTTTTGCAAGCAACTTTGGATGGCTGGTTCTTCTTGAGCATCTCTTTGACAAGAGCTCTTTGGTCACAAAGCTTGTCTAGAGCTTTGAGAGCAATCTGATGAATCTCGCCAAGTGACATATCTATTACTTTCTACTTCATAGCATGTATCAAGCACTGCATTTCATCATTTAATTCTTTTGGCAAAGAGGCAGCATATGTATGCTTTAGATTCGGATCATTGTATCTATTGAGCTTGTAGAAATTCTTTGTCATTCTTTGATAATGGGTGTTAAGGTCTTTGATTTTTAACGAACAACACCTCATTTGGAAATATTCCTTGCGAGCCTGTTCCAACAATAGGGCTTCTTCTCCAAGGAAGTCTTTGTGTATTATTCCCATAGATGTGGCCACTGAATCGACCTGGTAGAATTATCATTGTCTGTATTCTCCAATACTGGGGAACCATTCTCTTAAGGCTCCTAAAGTATGAGAGATAAATTCTAAAAGGACATTGTGCAACGTAGCTCCTGGTTTTATCAGCATAACATCAGTCCAAGCAATGAATTCTTGTAGCCTTTCAGACTACTTGGACAGTGGGAGATCATCAAAAGTAAACCAACGACCTGTCGCGGGCTTGGAGGAAGCCGACTGTAGTTGTGTCGCAGTTCCTAGAGGCACATGTTCAGTTGAATCATCATGTTCTTCTGTCATTGGCTCATTTGATCCAGTAGATGTGGCTATTAACATCTTAATGATATCTGCCATTTCATTAGAATCAGTGGATTATGTCTGGAACAAATCACTCACAAGTTCTGAGGATTCATATGATTGATCAGAACTTTCAGGCTCTATGGTTGAGAGCTATTTGGTGTAAAGTTGCTGAGTGGTTACAGTTGGCTGGGTTACAGGTGTTTGAAGTGGTACAGTTGGGAATTATGTTTCTGGAACATAGGTTTGTGTTTAGGAAGGACATGTATATGGTTGCGAAGAACCGGGTTGTGTTATCAGTTGTGGTATTGTTGGTGGAATTGGGTTTTCTACAAACTGTCTTTTTGGAGGTGCTGGTTTCCAAGTACCATAGGTATTTCCATAGATTCTTGACCAGTCTGTTTGGGACGAGGTAAATGATGATGGTGGATAGGTTGGTATGTTGGATATGAAAAGGTTGGGGAAAATGGGTTAGGTGTGAAAACCTATGGAATGAATGGTGTATGTCTATTGGCATCCATCTTTGCAAGTTCTGCTTTCAATCTTTTTATCTCAGCTTCCTTAAGATCAAATTCTGGACCAAAGTAGTTGTGAGAGACCATAGTTCTCAGATCTCTGTCAAGCTAAGCAATTTGAGCCACTGTCATTTCATATAACTACTGTAGCTGGATAACTAATGAATCCACATTTGTTTCTGTCCTCTGAACATGCTGAACAACATGATCAAATTTAATTTCAATACTGCGGAGTACAGTATTTTGAACTTTAGTGTTCTGTGTGTGCCAATTTAGCACAACTTCATGTTGTCTTGGTTCCTCCATTTGACCACTGGGTGTTTGGCTGGATATAAGGATTAGAGACAACCTTAGTCAATGGGTCAACAATCTTCTCGAGTGGTGGGAAATACTTTTGGTAAGAAGATATCGATGGGTGAAACATCATGCAAGGTTGCATATGTGGTAGAGGTCTGGGAGTCCAAACCTTCTTTGACGACATCCGATGAGAGGAATTCGCTTTACGATCTGTCCAGATTCATCTTTAAGCAAGATCTCATCTTTCCTTCTTTCTTTTTTGAACCTCGAAGGTGGAGGCTCATTCTTTTCCACGTTACCGTGGATGCCAACTGTAGGATTGCTTCTTGCGTCGTTACTCCATGGTTTCTCCGATTTACATGGGGACCTTGGCTTCTTTGACTTTCTTCTTCTCATTCTCTTGAGGAGATCTTCGTCATCACTATCATCCAGGAGATGACAATAGCAATATGGGTCGCATTTTCCTGACACCGGTGTATCTCATATGAAATAACCATCGATCTTTGCAGCATAGACCGGATAGTCTTCTGTATCAAAAGATTCAATTGGGATATCCTTTTCTCTCAGACCATTGGTCGGATCTGGAGAAATCATACATGAGAATGGTATTGCACTGGATTCTGGTTCAGGTTCAGCAAAGGATGTGCGGACAGTACCATATGTCTGTCTGGAGAAGACAGCTGTAGTGCTTTGGATCGGATGAGAGTTTTGTAGGAACTTTTCATAATTGTTGAGCCATTCTAAAGGTATGAGTTTTAAACCCTCTTCCTTCTGGATCTATCTTGGGATTTGCACAATCGTTGGCACTTGTCAGTAGAAGTCTGGTATGCCAAAATCATGAGAGCATCTATGGATGTTTGGGCAGATAGAAGATCAACAGAATGATCTTGCAGATGGTACACCAATTGGTGGTGCAAGGTAGCCATCATAGATATCTTGATCTGAGCTGCACCTTGGATCTGAACTTAGATCTTCAAGGCAATCGGCAGATTTGGATCATGTAGGGATAGATTAAAGTTTGGGTAGAAGGTTAGTAACACACTCCCGGCATGGAGAGTGGTGAGAACAGTGCCAATCACTGTGTGTTGGTACTCCTTGAATCTGGAATCCAACAAAGCGAGTTTGGCTATGACAGGTAATCATTTCCTTCCATGAAGAGTTAGGATAACTCTTACAGCACCCATGTGGAGATGGGTGTACCCTTCTGATTTCCAACTGGAGACGAAATATTTCGGTATCTCCATAACAATATACTGCTCATCTGTTGTGGCTCTGAGAGCAGACTGATCCAGTTTAGAGGACTGAACATATTCTTTATCATTCGGGCGGTTTGTAGAAATCAAAGTACGAATACTTCGAGTAACTGTACTCAGTCGTTTATACCGATTGTATGGGTTTATGAGAAGTGAATGGATCTCACTGACTTGAACACCTTCTGGAATATGTGAATATTCAACAAGATTTTCAATCTTTAAAGCTATTCTTTTAGAACAAGAACGAGGTAAGGAAAGAGTAGAAGATATCTTAACTAGATCACTAGCAGAATTAGAAGATGAAGAAGAAGACTCTAAAGTAGATATGATTATAAAAATTATCGACTCTCAAAGTGTGTAGACATTATGGTTAAAAAAGTTTCCCTCTTACTCACACTCGAAAAGACTCCACCACTACTACTATTACCAATCCACTATTTTACCACCTCTCTGAACAGAATTATAAGATGAAGAAGAAGACTCTAAAGTAGACATGATTATAAAAATGATCCGACTCTCAAAGTGTTTAGACAGTATGGTTGAAGACGGTTCTCTCTTACTCATAATTGGAAAGACTCCACCACTACTACTATTACCAATTCACTATTTTACCACCTCTTTGAACAGTAAATGCTATGGCACTGATACCAAAACCTCTGTATTTAGGTCATGGCCGAATTTGGCTAAGCAAAATAGGTAAAGATATTTTCATCTTAAAATAATTTTTAAAGAAGCCAAATGCTATTTGATAACCTTTATTATTTATGTAAAAGTCAACATTTTACACTTTTATCATTTCCCAACTTTATCATAATGGTAGATATTTATATTTTAATTACTTTAATCATTTAACAATTAAATAATTAAATACAAATATCTCAAATATATGTATTATATTTAATTTAAATATCTCAAATACATATATTAATTATATATGTCAAATATCATAATTTGACATTTAATTAATGTGTTTTTATTAAAATCATACATTAAATACAAATATACATTAATTAAGAAATGACCAAAAGGTCCATTTGCATGTATCTTTCGTTTAACCGTTATACTATTTATAAATAATCAACATTATTCATAAAAGTTGCTCTAGTGCTCTACGAGTATATTTCATTAGTGAGACTCTCTAGGTTTAGGCATATCCGTCACGAAATCCAATTTCGTGCCCATAATCTACCCACTCGTAAATTACGACGAACACGGATAAACTCACTGAACCATACAGGTTGAGGTCATTGTATACGTATAATCCATATATCACATATATCCAGAGTATTCCAGAGATATAGATATAAACGTCAAATCTCTATATTTATAATTACATTGACGTTTCTATTAGCAATCTCTTAATAACACTTAGAACTCACTTCTACAGTGTACCATGGGCCCATGGATTTAACAGATTGTTAATTCCATATTGAATACCTATGTTCTGTACACAGAGCTGACTGTTTCTATCTTGACATACACAGGATATCCGGAGGATCTATCCACACCCAACGAGTAGGCGGAGGTCTGACTTTAATAGGTCAGTGACGTGACTACCATCAAAGTGTAAATGATATCTCATATATCCACAGTGGTATCTCAAGTCAAAGAATCACTATACTACTCAACCCGAGAAGATTCTTATTGACGTTGGTGTAGCATACATTAAGAATCTTCAGTGAGTCGTTAGTGTTTATCCGATATAAATACCTACTTGTCAATACGAGTCTCCAAGACTCATGGTTTATTGAGAATCAACCATTGGAATTCAAGATTCCAATATACGACATGTGCTGGTCTCAACTGGTTTACTTACTGACCAAATAATGTAAACCTTGACCAAGAACTCTTAAAGAAATTATAATATTATGATACAACTCAATGTCAGTTGCGACGTTTTTGTAACTATATCATAACTAATCATTATAAGGTCAATTTCATCTTTACCACATATAAAGCGATGTTATATAATATAAACTATTTATTTTATTCATAATAAAATGTTTACATAAGTATTTATAGAGAAATGCATAAGAAAATTGGCGCTTCAAACACCAACCCCAACAAGTTCTTCCACCTACTCTAGTGCCAATATCGATTGTATCTCATACCCATCGACTCCACATGTTTATCAAATAACTTCGGAGGAATGGCTTTGGTAAGTGGGTCTGCTACATTATCTTCACTCGGGACTTTGCACACAATAATGTCCCATCTCGACACAATCTCTCGAATGATGTGGTACTTCCGTTCCACATGCTTCGACTTCTGATGCGCCATTGATTCATTTGCTTGTGCAATGGCTCTATTATTATCACAGTATAACGGAATCAGATTCTGGATACTTGGGACAACTCCAACTCTGTGATAAAGTTCTTAACTCAAACATCTTTTTTGCAGCTTTAGAAGCTGCAATATATTCCGCCTTTGTGGTGGAATCAAATGTAGACTCCTGTTTGGAACTTTTCCAATAAACTACACCTCCGTTAAGGGTAAACAAGAATCCTGATGTAGAATTTCTATCACCAGGATCCGATTGGAAATCTGAATCTGTATACCCATTAAAAATACCATCATACTCCCACTGGCCTTCTTATATACACAGGATTCTTCTGAATTCTTGAGAAAACCAGACAATTTGATTATCTCGTCGAATCGAAGATTCCAACTTCGTGAAGTCTGTTTAAGTCCATAAATGGACTTCTTAAGCTTACATACCATGCCCGAGTTTTCACTGGATACAAAACCCTCCGGCTGTTCCATATATATTTCTTCGTCAAGAAATCCATTTAGAAAAGAAGTTTTGACATCCATCTGGCAAATCTTGCCATCATGGTAAGCGACAATAGACAATAAAATCCTAATAGACTTTAGCATCGCAACTGGTGAAAAGGTTTCATCGTAGTCGACACCAGGTCGTTGCGTGTAACCTTTAGCAACCAGTCGGGCCTTAAAGGTTTCAACCTTTCTGTCAGGCCTGCGATTCCTTTTGTAAACTCATTTACAACCGATAGGAACAATTCATTCAGGAATTTTAACCAAGTCCCAAACTTGATTCAGATGCATAAAGTCTAACTCTGATTTCATGGCCTTTTGCCACTTAACGGAGTCGATGTCCAACATCGCTTATCTTAAACTAAGAGAACATCAAGACTCATTTCTTGTATCAAATAAAAACGTTCATGAGGTCTAGATACCCTTTCGGACCTACAGAGTGTGGGTAATGAAGGTTATTCATCTTCTTGAATGCCATATTGGTTCGTTGGTCTCAGGTTGTACTTCATCAAGTTCAATATGTCTATGATTACCTCCTTCTGTCAAATATTCTACCTCTAGAAATTTTCCGAAACGCGCTACGAACACATTTCGATGCTTGATATCATAGAATAAATATCCATTCGTATTTGAAGGATTTCCAACAAACATAAACTTTTGCCCCCGAGGCAAAAGCTTAGTCTACCGAGCCACCCTGACGTATGCAGGACAGCTCCAAATCTTAATATAATTAAGATTTGATTTCTTACCGGTCCATATCTCATACGGAGTCGTAGGAACATCTTTATAAAAAATCTTATTAAAAAATGTGTGACAATTAAATGGGCATAACCCCATAAGAAATAGGGAAAATCCGTAAAACTCAACATAAATCGGACCATATCCAATAATGTCTGATTTCTCCTCTCTGACACTCCATTATATTGTGGAGTACCAGGAGGAGTATATTGAGCGAGAATCTCATTCTATTTTAAATAATCAATGAAATCTCCACTCATATATTCATCGCCTCGATACGATCGAAGGCATTTAATATATTGACCAGTTTGTTTTTCTACCTCATTTAGGAATTCTTTGAACTTTTCAAAGGTTTCCAATTTATGTTTCATCAGATAAACATAACCGTACCATGAAACATCATCGGTAAAGGTAATGAAACATGAAAAATCACTGTGTGCAGTCTGACTCATAGGACCACAAACATCAAAATGTACAAGTTCCAATAAATCAGTGGCTTTGTGTCCAACACTCGAAAATGGGACTCTGGTCATTTTACCCCGAATACAAGATTCACAGGTTAAAGAATCAAACCATTCATAACCAACTGAGTTAGGATTTTCATGCCTATATGACTTAATCTCATATGCCACAGTTCAATATTATTTATTTCAGATAATTTACGTTTATTAATTCAAGTATTTAAAATATCTCGAGAAGTGTTCAAAATATAATGACCATGTTCATTTGGACAAACGAGGATCTAAAATATTATTTCTATCATATAAATACAAGGAATAGTTCTTAATATTTACATGATATCCCTCTGTATCTAATACAAAAGTGATATAATATTTGCTACACATCCCGGTATAACATAGCAGTCATGCAGTAAAAGTCTCCCACTGGGTAAGTGAATCTCGCATAACCCCACTGCAATCGCATCCAGAGAGTCACCACTCCCGAACCACACTGCATCTCTCCGGATTTCAGTTGTCTAGCATAATCTAAAATCCAACTAGATGTGACAGCTTCATAAGCTAATGAGATATCAATAACGGGAAAAATAAAAGTAACTGATGTCGTAGCACTTTCTCTCATGATTTGGGCAAGACAGTCAGAACAGTTCCTCTTCCAGTGCCCGACCTTCTGGTAGTGATAGCACTTATCTGAAAAAGCTCTTTTGGGCTTCGCTACCTTAGCCTGCGGAGGAACATTAAAATCTTTATTCTTCTTTCCCTTTGTCTTCTTCCCCGTCGACTTGGAGTGGGAAGAAGCGGAAAGTGAAGTGGGTTTCGGAAGGCGAGTTAGCACTCCCTTCTTCAAATCCTTCTTCACTGTGAGAAGTATCATATGCAACTCACGGTAAGTGCAGTGAATCTCGTTCATGTTGAAGTACATAACAAACTAGCGATACGATGCCGGGAGTGAACCAAAAATGACACTCCGTCCCAGAGTATCATTGAGAGGGAAATCACTGCGCCTCAATTGCTCGATCAAATGGAGCATATGTGTGCTCACAGCCTGTCCTTTGTCAAATTCAGATGGAACAGTTCCATTACTACTCTGTGAACCAAGACTTGTTCTTGGTTCATGAACGATTCACTGAGTTATGTCATCATTCTATAAGCATCACGCATCTCAAAATATTGCCTCTTCAGTTCAGAATCCAGAGAACTGAGAATATATGATTTAACCCTTAAATCATCATCTTTCCATTTCTAGAAAGTCTTAATCTCTTCTGGTGATGCATCTACAGATATATTAATGGGTAATGAACCCTATAATATATATCTCATCTTCTCGGATCCGAGGACGATCCTCAAATCCATATCCCAGTCTGAAAAGTTCTCAGCGCCCTTGAGCTTATTCGTATCAAGCATACGAGCAAAGGTGTTGTTGGAAGAAGTCGCCATCACAAATCTATCAAATAGATAGCGAATAAACGTTTTACAGACAAAACAGTTTCATATAATATGAAAAGCATTAAATAGATCATGGATTTTTAATCTAAAAATGCCCTTCTCATTATTTCATATAAAACTGTAATCCCCAAATAGAATACATAACATGCAATAATCAAATTAAATACAATGGTGAAAGTGTACCCCATGAATATATTTCATCTCACAGCTTTGGCACGTTCTCACTTACATATATTCATTAGGTAGATAACTCATTGTCAATCACTCACCAGTGACTCATGGGTTCCGGTTCTGATCATTTCTCGTTGTGACAGCTTTGGCACGTTCATAAGGAGGTGTATCAAGGTTAAACTTGTCAATGATAAATTCAAGATACTTGCGTAACCCTGACAACTTTGGCACATTCAGGATTTCGCTTTCGCTTGAATTTACCTAATATCACAAATATATCTGGCATAGATAAATTCCTATTGGCTATATCTTCACAGTTTTGGCACATTCTCGGATATAGTCGTTGAATATTTATACGTATTGACAAGACGGACCAAGAAACATGCATTAAATACATATTAATTATAAAACCTTATTTCAAATAAGGATTTTTCGTAAAAGATGCTATTAACTTTATTTAATCAAATGAAATAAACACATGCATACATAAAGTAAAGATTAGATTAAACATTAAATTTAAAGGCATAATCATATCATGTGTTCAGAATCAGACTCACCACTTTTAAACAACTCAAGAAAAATTTTAGGTCATCAATGAGTGGCCTAAAAACTCTAGAATGGAAACATGATCATCAAATGATCAAAAGTATGCTTATACACCTTTAATAAGGTTACTTTGTTAATCATACATGCATACATCTTTCATTCATGCTTCCAACCATCAAAACAGAAACATAAGAGAGTAGAAAAACTTAAGAACTACACATGTTGTAGCTAAGAACAAAAGGAACAAGTTTCCTTCTAATAGAAAGTTGGAAATACTTACAAAAATCCAAGTTTTTTTTTTATTTTCTTCTTGGTTTCTTTTATTTTTCTCTCAAGTCTCTTTTGTTTTAGGTTTTTGATGGCTTGAACTTGTGTGAAGAAAATGAAAAATTAAAGCTTTATATATTTAGGTCATGGCCGAATTTGGCTAAGTAAAATAGGTAAATATATTTTCATCTTAAAATAATTTTTAAAGAAGCCAAATGTCATTTGATAACCTTTATTATTAATATAAAAGTCAACATTTTACACTTTAATCATTTTCTTATTATATAAAAGTCAACATTTTACACTTTAATCATTTTCTTACTTTATCATAATAATAGATATTTATGTTTTAATTACTTTAATCATTTAACAATTAAATAATTAAATAACTAATTAAATAAAAATATCTCAAATATATGTATTATATTTACTTTAAATATCCCAAATACATATATTAATTATATATGTCAAATATAACAATTTGGCATTTAATTAATGTGTATTTAATACAATTATACATTAAAGAAGCCAAATGTCATTTGATAACCTTTATTATTAATATAAAAGTCAACATTTTACACTTTAATCATTTTCTTATTAATATAAAAGTCAACATTTTACACTTTAATCATTTTCTTACTTTATCATAATAATAGATATTTATGTTTTAATTACTTTAATCATTTAACAATTAAATAATTAAATAACTAATTAAATAAAAATATCTCAAATATATGTATTATATTTACTTTAAATATCCCAAATACATATATTAATTATATATGTCAAATATAACAATTTGGCATTTAATTAATGTGTATTTAATACAATTATACATTAAATACAAATACACATTAATTAGGAAATGACCAAAATGTCCATTTGCATGTATCTTTCGTTTAACCGTAAACGATTTATAAATAATCAATATTATTCATAAAAGTTGTCCTAGTGATCTACGAGAATATTTAATTAGTGAGAGTCTCTAGGTTTCAGGCATATCCGTCATGAAATCCAATTTTGTGTCCATAATCTATCCACCCGTAAATTATGATGAACACAGATAAATTCATTGAACCATATAGGTCAAGGTCATTGCATATGTATAATCCCTCCATCACAGGTATCCAGATTATTCCAGATATATAGATATAAATGTCAAATCTCTATAGATATAATCACGTCGACGTTTCTAATAGCAATCTCTTAATAACACTTAGAACCCAATTCTACAATGTACCACGAGCCTATGAATTTAACAGATTGCTAATTCCGTATTGAATACCTATGCTCTGTACACAGAGCTGACAAATTCTATCTTGACACACACATGACATCCTGAGGATAAATCCATACCCAATGAGCAGACAGAGGTCTAACTTTAATAGGTCGGTGATGTGACTGCCATCAAAGTGTGGAAGATATCTCATATATCCACAGTGGTATCTCAAGTCAAAAGATCATTATGCTACTCTACCCGAGAAGATTCTTATTGATGTTGGTGTAGCATCCATTAAGAATCTTAGGTGAGTCGTTAAGTGTTTATATGATATAAACACTTATATGTCTATACTAGTCTCAAAGACTCATAGTTCATTGAGAATCAACCATTGGAATTCAAGATTCCAATATACGATATGTACCGCTCTCAACGAGTTTACTTACCGACCAAGTAATGTAAACCTTGACCATGAACAGATTAGAAAGAAATGATACGGTTATGATACAACTCACTGTCAGTTGCGATGCTTTTGTAACTGTATCATAACTAATCATTCTAAGGTCAATTACGTCTTTACCATATATGAAGAGATGTTATATAATAGAAACTATTTATTTTATTCATAATAAAATGTTTACATAAGTATTTACAGAGAAATACATAAGAAAATTGGCGCTCCAAGCACCAACTCCAACAAAATCTTACGACATGGACTGGATGATAACATGATCTGCATTCGAAATCATGACATGAAAATACATCTACATGACCTAAACATGTATAATCCTGGCCTGATTCTGCAACTACATGAGCTGGACATGAATATCTAGAAGCATGACATGCATGGATGAAGCTGTAATGTGACATGACATGGATGCATAAATCAAAAAACATAGTTAAACATGTAAATATGAAAATTATAATTGAAAATCAATAATGCATGTACATGATTTGAAAGTTGAGTCACGTACTATAAACATATAACTTGAAACATAGTCATGTTCTGAATCTGAATACATAGACGTGTCTGAAAAACTGAGTTTCATAATACTATATTCGTGAACTAAAAAATACATGTGCAATGATCAGGATTGGGATGTCTCCCCCGCATTGTCATATGTAACGAGATTGGACCATCGCCCCCGTGTATGCTCGCAAATATCCTGAAAACATGAAAAACCACACCAATATAGTAACCTCGGGGCATGAAACCTACCTTACGGGACCTGGCACCGCGTAGGCAGAGGAACGTGAACATGAACATGAGACTATGGGGGTGATTAGTACCCCAAGGTAAGAAAATCCGAGATGTTAAAAGTGAGAGGACGACACTAAATTGGTGGTTTGAAACACACACATACTTTTAAAAACATTTGCTAAATCATCATCTGAATTCATCAAATTTTTTTTCTCAAATCACAAAAACTAAACATGTATACTGAAAAATATAGCGTGCAATCTGACATGCATGGTACGTGAATGACTTGAAAAGAATATGTATAACATGAAAACATGAATTGGGAACCTCTGACATGAACTGACATGAGAAACATGACCTGAAGAATATGGAAAAAAATGACTGAACATGTATGTGTTGGTTTTCTCTAAGGTCCCGGGATCGATTTCAAGCAATGAAACACATGTACGAATACTAAAAAAAGTTGCAGAATAATTACAATGATCGATTATGCGATGCGATGAACACAAAAAATCTTTTCCTCCTCCATGATGCTCAAGGCAGTGGCCTTTTTATGCTCCTCCAAAATTCGGCCATGGTGGTCCTCCAAGCTTTGTTTGTGATTCCATGCCCACGGGTGGGTTTCCCTATCACCATCATACAACTCCTAAACCGTGCAGCACTCCGGAAATTTTGCCACAAAACTTTCTTAAGCTTCTCCTTCATTCTCGGCAAAACCAGAAAAAATGGAAGAAGAAAATGCCCTTTGGGCGTGAGAGAAATGTTAAATGGGGAACATATGGTACACCAATGATGGTAACATTTTTGGAAGGGTTAGAGAAAGTCATTATGCATCCAAATACATGTGATTACATAGTAATCAATGCATGTGATTAAATAGTAATCAATGATTAATAGTAATCCATCCATGTGAGCTAATAGTGACTTGGTTTCCCTCCTATAAATAAGACCATTTTCTTATTGAGTTAAGCAATCAATTAAGTTTGATTAAGAGGTCTCTACAAGAAGAAAGGTATGCAATTGTTCTGTGATTAACTTAGATTTATTTCAATTAGCATGTAAATAAATTTAGGACTAGTAATACATGTATGGTTAGATCCTAAAAGGACAAACATGTAAAATATATTAGGGATTATGTTTCCTAACAGCTGTGTTTTAACATATGACTCATATGTACCAATTGTATCCCATTGTTGTGTATTCTCTGTTATGTGCTCTAGGTAATCTAGTACATCTTCGGGATCTTTGTCCCTAAACTCACCATTGTACATCATCTCCACTACTTGTCTACCTTGGGGTGTTAAACCCTCATAAAATTGGGCAACTAACCTCCATGTTTCAAACCCGTGATGTGGAAAAATATTTAACATCTCTTTATACCTCTCCCAAAATTGGTAAAGTGTTTTCCCCGACTCTTGTGTGAATGTTGTTATTCTTCTCTTAAAGGAATTTGTCCTATGAGGGGAAAGAATTTGTCCCATGTTCTAATAGATCCTGACCTAAGATTTTGAAGCCAAATTTTAGCTTTATTCTTTAAAGAAAAAAGAAAAAACTTTAACCGAATTATATTCATGCTACAATTTGGTTTGTGCAAGTGTTACATAATTCTTCGAACTCTCTTAGGTGCAGATAAGGGTTTTCTGATTCTAGACCATGGAATGTGGGTAAAAGATTAATGACACATGATTTAAAATTGAAACGTGCTACTTCTGGAGGAAAAACAATACAAGATGGTGATCCTGACCTAGTGAGATTCATGAACTGTCTGAGTGTCCTATGGTAATTAGGATCTCCATGTTGAGACTCGTTTTCTTCTTGATTAACTGGGTTTTCAACTTGGGCAGATAGATTTTCAATTTGGTTTTCAGCCATTCTGACTAACAATGAAGGTGATGAGGACTCTCTTTTTAATCTGCCATTAGATGTTCGAGACCAGTGTTTCATGCAACTTAAAAAAAACTATATGTAAAAATATGAAATTGCAAATACAAAACTTAAAAACGAAATTAAACTAAAAAAACAAAAGAACAAATTAAAGAAATACAGATGTAGTGATTTAGATCTAAAAACGTCCTCCAACCCTCATCAATTCTGATCTCAATTGAATTTCTCGTTCATTTTTCTCAATGTCTTGAATTATATTTTCATGAAGCTTTATGAGAGCATCTTTACGTGGGGATGGTTCAAAAAATTCTTTTATGAACAGCAAAAACCTTTTAAGTTGATTTTTCTGTTTCCTGTAACCAAGAAAAATTAAGAACAATGTCTCTCTATATGTGGGATTTCTGGGTTCAGGGTTCATCAAGGATTAATCAGGACAGTTGGGGCTATATAAAAACAAGAAGAAATAAAGAAAAATAAAATGCAGAAATTAAATAAAAATAAAATACGAAATAAAAATAAAGAAAAGAAAAGTAGAGAAAGAGGAAATTAATAAATATTATATCTACTAAATAATACTTCCCCGGCAACGGCACCAAAAACTTGACACGCTCGAAAAGTGGTCTTTTACTCCCAAGTATAAGAGTGTCGAAGTAATAAAATAACCTTGTGAGTCCAGGGTCGATCCACAGAAAAGAGATTTAGGAAAATTGAATATTTAACAGTACGGGAATGAAAAGTTTGCTTTGTTGAAGTAGTTGGAGGATTTTAGGTTGGAATACAGTAATAAAAGGAAATGTTGGAGTTAGGGGATCCACTTTTAGTCTTTTAAACATTTATAAATCTCGCTTTATAATAATTTATAAATTGCCTTTTATACCCACTTAATTTATTACAAGAATTAATTATGCCAATAAAAAGAACCAGCCATAAAAGCGGTAGTCATTTTTGTCAATAATTAGTCCGACCAAGGTACCAAGCATGCCAAAAATATAAAACCTGCCTTAAAGGCGATGATACCGTTTGTCTATAATAAGTCCTACCAAGGTACTTAATTATGCCAAAATCGTATAAAACCAGCCATATAGGCGGTATAAAGATAAAATCAGCCATAAATGTGGTAGACAGATAAAACCAGCCATAAAGGCGGTATAAAGATAAAACCAGCCATAATACGGTATAAAGATTGTCAATAATTAATCTAGATTTAAATCAAATTTTAATCATTATATTTCAATTTATTTATTATAACAAAAGCGAGTTTAATTTATGTTATCATTATAAAAGCTTCACCCTTACTCCAGCAGAAAAGAAATTAGCTACTCATTTTGTAATAAAAAATATTCGTACTTTTATTATTGAAAGAAAAAGACAGTACAAAAAGGTTTAAGTAAATAAACAAACAAGACACTCTCTCTCCAAGAATTACAGAGGAATCAGGAAAGAAAGTATGAAAATTTCTAATGTCGGACGCTCCTTTTTATAGGCAAATTCGCCGCCCAGACCACCGAATGCATGTTGTGGACACATGTCAAAGAATGGTGAAGCCACGTTGGGGACACGTGTCAGAGAATGGTGAAGCCACGTTGGGGACACGTGTCACGACGTAAAGGTTCCACGTGTCACGACGTGCTTGTAGATTTTACAACATGCTTGCTGATTTTATGACGTGCTTGCCAATTTTACGACGTACTTGCAGATTTTACGACGTGCTTGTCGTTTTTACGACGTGCTTGCAGAATATTTTTTTCACGTCTGATTTTTCCCGTCAAGCTTCCGAGCAGTATTTTTCCTGACAAAAACATAAAATAACACAGTAAAAGCACTCAAAGCATAACTTTAAAATATTTACACAAATGTGTCAATTTGAGGGGATTAGTGAAATTATAAGTGTAAAATGATTAACTTATCATCTAATAAATATGCACTTTTTAGTATTCATTACTACTCAACCTGAGAAGATTCTTATTGATGTTGGTGTACCATCCATTAAGAATCTTCGGTGAGTCGTTCAGTATTTATCCGCTCTAAACGCCTACACATCTATACGAGTCTCCAAGATTCGTGGTTCATTGAGAAACCATTGGAATCATATATTCCTATATACGACATGTACCGGTCTTAACAGGTTTACTTTACTGACCAAGTAGTGTAAACCTTGACCTGGAACTGTTTGAGAATGACGATGTCATGATACAACTCAATGTCAGTTGCGACGCTTTTGCAACTGTATCATGACTAATCATTCTAAGGTCAATTACATCTTTACTATATTAAAAGATATATTATATTACAAAAAACTTCTTATTTTATTCATAATAAAACGTTTTACAATAGTATTTTCAAAGAAATACAACAAGGAATTGGCGCTCTGAGCACCAACCCTAACAATATCTGCCTGGTTTAGGAAGAAACACCTATGCTAAAAAGAGAAGAGATAAAAAAAAGGGTGTTTGTTATAAATGTGCATGCATGACATGTAATACTCGTTATCGTTCTTTAGGAATTGTGTCTGATAACCGTGAAGATAAAATTAAATTCATTAGGGATGGCTTGAGTAAGGAGTCTTTGGATGACATATCATTGACTCTGGAGACGCATCCCAGTGGATATGTGCATCACGCAATTCACATGTTATTTGCACAGTTTCGAAAAGAACAACAACATTTAAGTCTCGAGAATCTGACTCTAAAAGACCATGTTTGCCAATTTATAAGAAAATTGGATGGGAAGCTTGTCTCTGACGCATAGACGTCCCTCATGCCGTTACATATTGTAAATATTTTTAACATTTTATCTTTATCTAATAATTGAGATTTATTTTGTTATTTTCTTTTATTTTCTCCAACAAGATCCATAATTTTTTACTTTCACGATATATTTTACTGTTTAGCAAATAATTGTCATTTGGCAGGTATTAGTGCTATTATTACTCACCCTTTTTCAGGTTCTATAAATTCAGCCCGTCATTGCACTCTTGAAGACATCCAGAGTTGAGAAATAAATAAAAAAATGGAAGCAACTTCAAGAAGACGAGTTGTAAATATCTGTGAGTTTTGCGGTACTAGTGTTGGTTCTAAACCAGAATTCATTACGGCAGCACTAGAATTGGGAAGGAGGCAGTCAAGTCTTGGGAATCATCCCAAAACCTTTGGCAGAGGCGAATCTGATAAGATCATCAAATGGAGAGGAACTTATCGTGTCAGGTATGTCTAAACGACTGATTGAAATGATCAACATGCTGATGCTTTTATCGCTTTGCCAGGTGGCTTCGGTACGATGGAGCAAATCTTTACAGTACTATCTTGGGTAAACCTGAACATACACCAGAAACCGATTGGATTGT
The DNA here is from genome assembly GCA_019454045.1 of Zanthoxylum bungeanum. Lineage (NCBI taxonomy): Eukaryota > Viridiplantae > Streptophyta > Magnoliopsida > Sapindales > Rutaceae > Zanthoxylum > Zanthoxylum bungeanum. Next base: position 14,498 of record SKCR01048817.1, on the reverse strand, counting down.
TTAACGCTGATGGATTTTATGAATTTTTTTGTGTTTCTTGATGACACCCGGAGAAATGGATTCGTGTCAAAACTTGTAAAAGAAATCTTTTTCACTGCTAGGACTGTCCATGATTTAATCGATCAACTTTTAGCCTTTGAACCACAAATTGACCCTATCATTTCCAAGATAAACTGCTCTGATAACGATCGTGGTAAAAAACGTCGGATAAATCTGAATCTTAACCTTTAATTGATATTTTTGGTTGTATAATTTCAACTAACCAAGTACTATCTTCTAAACTCATCTTCTACTTTTTAAGACATTGGGGACAATGTCTCATTTAGGTTTGGGGGAGTGGAATAGTTGACTAGTACCTTATTTTTATTATGTTATTTTTAGTTTAAAATTTTCAAAAAATTCAAAAAAATTAAAAAAATTTATAAAAAATTAATTAAAAGATATTTTGTTTTTTTTTTTGTGTTTTTAATTTGATTAATCAGGTGAAATTGGTGTGAGATTGTTGTGTAAGGAATTTCCACTCCCGAGACGTATCTCAACCTATTTCGTAACAAGTTAATTTTTGTTTATTTCCTTTTGAATTGTTTAATTTGTGAATTCTCCATAATACTAACTAAATAGGATCTTCATATGTTCAGTTGACAGATATTATCAACATGCATGGTAACATACAGCCATGAGATGTATTTGAAAAGTTTGTAATATTCAGTGCTCTAGTTTAATTGGAGGAAGCATCTAAAAAGCAATAAAAAAAGAAAAAAAACGTCTGAGATTTGAGTCATTAAGTCCGTAGGGGTTTCTTAACACCTAGTGCCCCAAAGCTCGTTACATGGATTGAAGATGCTGCTTTGTTTATTTTATGCAAAAAAAGGAAAAAGAAAAAAAGAAAAATCCATTGCTAAAAATGTGTGAATTCTGATATAACTTTAGGACAAAAATATTAGTTTTTTTTCAACTACACTTATGAATATTGTGGGCATAATGATTTGATTAATACCTTGTTGGTTTTGTATATGAAGAATGGTAAAAATAATCGGAGAATTTACTTATTTGGTAATTTAGAAAGAAAAAAACAACTACCAACTTGGATAAGAATTTTCACTTGTTTAGTCACTAACTTGTTTATTATTTTTTCTCTTGTCATTTTGCTTTTGTGTGCATTAGATTGACGTTTGTGGGTATCGTCACTGTAAGCCCCCACGAGACTACAACTCGTCCACTAGGGACACCTAGGGGTTTAAAGGCTTGTTGCATACGCTAAATGCAACTGTGATCCCTACGAAAATGGCTTAGTTAAATTTTAATTGTTTATTGTATTTTATTTTGTTGTTTTACTCGAGGACTAGCAAATGTTAGGTTTAGAGGTGTGATGAGCGGAAAATATATCAATATTTACCACCCATTTTACCTAATATTTTGTTTAGTTTCTCGGGTTTGATGAACATTTTTTATTGTGTTTTAGTTTACTTTGCAGATAAAATAAAATTAGGACGAAGTGTAGAACAAATAATGGTAAAAACTGGACTTGATATTTTGATTTTGGAGATTGGAAACTTGGAATGGCATTCTAACGAAGTACAATTTCGGAAATTCCAACTTTGCACAATTGTCATATTTTATCCATAACTTTTTACTCCGATATCGGATTGAGGTGATTCAAGTTCCATATTAAAGAAGACGCAAAGATGTACAACTTTAAAGTTCATAATAATTTCGAATTCTAAAGTTTCCATGACCGAAATTGATAAAACATCCAGCAGTGTGTTATGTGTAACTATTAAAGTCATTTTCAAAATAAAAAATAATAATAATAAAATAAATAAAATAAAATAAAAATTGTCAAACTTCCATAAAACATGCTTGCATGTTTGGTGGAGGATTTGGTGCCATGTTTGGTGTCATGTTTGGTGTCATGTTTGATGCCATATTTGGTGCCATGTTTGGTGGAGCAATTGGTGGAGAATTTGGTGGAAGCCTTTAGATTTACCTATAAATACCAAGCTAAAATTTGTAAATTTTTCATGCTTTCTTTGGAGGAATTTCTCCGTGAAAACCTAAAGGAAATTGTCTTGTATATTTATTTAAGTTTTCTTATATTTTCTTTTTATTTAATTAATAAAATTTTGTGTGTTTTCATTTACAGGATGAGCATGTAATCTCATTCTACTGTGGTGAAAATGTGAGACTTTTAATATAATAAATTAGATTAATCTCCCTTTTTTTAATTAAAATTTGGATTAATTAGTTATCGCCTATATGGCCGGTTTAGGTGACAACCTTATTTACCGCCTATATGGTCGGTTTTACATTTTAGACATAGTTTCCGCCTATATGGTCGGTTTAAGTAATAACTTTGTTACCGCCTATATGGTCGGTTGGACTTAATTGAGACAAATGGAATTTCCGCCTTCATGATCTGGTTAAATATAATTAATTAATCGGTAAAAATTAACAATAAGGGAGATTTCTAATTTTCAAATATTAAAAGTAGATCCTCTAACCCCAACATTTTCTTTCATTATTGTAATTTGACTTTTATTTATCGTCAAGTTATTTTTTATTATGTTTGTTTATTTAAGTGTTTAGTAATCCTAGGTATGTGTTGTAACTAAATACATAATCTAGGGTTGTGATAAATTCCAATATTACCGGTTTATAAGTTGATTATTTTATGCCTAGGGTAATAAATTGGTTTATTTATTAAGTCTCAGTCTTAATGCTTCTTGTTAACTAACCATTAATAAGATTGATTTGGTAAATTTAAAATGAACTTGGAAAAAGGATTTTAGGTTTAGCCTTAGACTCTATAACTCACAATCTCACCTTGGGGTAAATGTCTCTTAGGTAGATTTCCTTACGGGATAGGAATATACCTGTCGGGCGGGGGTAGCCATAATTGGAACTTAAACTTAATGAATTCGAAGTTTCTTAATTAACATAGGAATATAGTTAATTAGGTTACTTTGGGGGTTTTCATCTGACCATCAGAAGAGGCTTTTGTATAACTTCATGTTCTAGGTTAATAAACCGATTTATTATACAAACATGAGATAATCACTTCATCTTTAAAAGATATTGAAATGATTCACAACCCTAAATAGTTTTATAATATTGATTTTTCCTTAAGTTTACTTTCGCACTATTTTATTTACTTATTTTAAATAAAAATCATCATCCAACCAACAATATATCAATTAGATACTCATAGATATTTAGCTTCAATAAATTAATAGCATATGTATTAAGTCCTCGTGGGATCGATATATTTTATACTACATGAACGATATGTGTGCTTACATTATACGTGTGTGATCACACCGATCAAGTTTTTGGCGCCGTTGCCGGGAAATTATTTATCTTTTACTATTAATTATGAGGTAAGATACCTTTAGTTGTATCGAATTTATTTTTATTTATTATTTCTATTTTCTTGTGTTTTAGGTTTTCAAACACTACATGAGATGAACCAGAAGCTTTGAAATTTGTTCGCTTGACCCAGAAATTGAAAGAACTATCAGACAGTTGAGAAGGGAAAGGCGAGAAGGCCAAGAAGTAATCATCAACATGGAACCTGAACCTTTGGAAGTTGCACCACCAATTCTCATTCGAGACAGAACTATTTCGGTGGTTGACGGCTTCATTTCATGTATTGTACTTCCTCCCTTACCAACAAATACGTGTGACATCAAAACATGCATTCAGATGATACAACAGTCAGTTCAGTATAGGGGGAATGCAACTGAAGATCCTAATGCCCACATCAGCAACATCCCGGAAGTTTGCGGCACCTTCAATTACAACCGAGCAGCTGAAGAAGCAATGAGACTGCATATTTTCCCATATTCCTTGAAAGACAGAGCTAAGGCTTGGCTAATTCACTACCAGCAGGTTCCATCACAACTAGGAACACTCTAGCCACCAAATTCCTTGCAAAGTACTTTCCACCAGCCAGAACTGCAAAGCTGAGGAATGACATCACATCCATTATGCAACATGACTCGGAATCTCTCTACGAAGCTTGGGAAAAATACAAGGAGTTACTCCGGAAATGTCCTCACCATGAGATAGCAAAGTGGTTACAAGTCCAAACCTTCTACAATGGACTTTCTGGATTAATAAGAACCACAATTGATATTGTTTCTGGATGAGCTTTAATGGCAAAAGAAGAAGATCGGGCCTGAGACCTAATTGAAGAAATGGCCAACAATAATTCTTTGTGGCCAACAGAAAGGAGCATGATCCAATAAATCACATGAATTTATGAAGTTGGAGCCAAGACAACAGTGAATGCCAAGCTGGATCAGATATGCAAATTCATGGAAACTCTTAGCATGGAAAGCAATATTGGATCCACAATTTCACCATATGGAGGAGCACCAGAGTCAGAATCATTCAACCAACATGATGAGACGGTGAATTATGCCAACAATTTCAACAGACAGAGAATAATCCATATTCCAACACCTATAACCCAGGTTGGAGGAATCACCCCAATTTCGTATGGAGCAACAATTCAGGGTTGAATAAATGAATGAATTTGAAAACTAATGCGAATATCATATGTTTTTTAGTGTGTTTGATAAGTTGTATTGGTACGAATGTATGTGTAAGAATTCTGAAAGTGTGTTTGTATGAATATAAGATAGGTGTGTCATTGTATGTGTAAATGCATATGATCCTGAATGTTAATTCATTGAGGAAGTTTGTATTGAATTGAAAGAGGTTTTTTCAAAATGAAGAAAGTTTGGTTAACTTGTCGATTTGATGATATTTCAAATATGGATATTTGTGATAAAAATATAGGTGTATTACTTCGTGTTTCACGTAATTGAAGTGGAATTAATGTTAAACGATATACTCTATGGTATTCGATTTTTTCTTTATATGTTCTGAATATTTGTTAAGAGATTGACATTAATAATGAATAAATGATAACAAAAGTTGATAACTCTAAACTCGTCGTAACTTAGTAGATTTGAAAGACTTCTAATGTGATTGACTAGTGTGTTCTATTTGATTATAGTGTTAGCATGGTTACTTACTGAATTTTTATAACTCATACCAAACCAGTTTGCTAGTTTTACATTTTGGCTATCTGATGAGTCAACCATTTCAACTTTGGAAGGCATTTTGAGGCGCGGATCACCCAAACGGCAGTCACCATCGCAAGTGTTCTGGGAGAAGTTGAGAAGTTTAAAAATATTTTGTTATTATTTAATTACCGTGCGGAGCATGTTATCTGTATATATATACATATTAGAAAATGTTTTGATTGTTTATGATGATTATGTGCACTAAGCCCTTGAGTATTGATAGATGATATGGGCATGGAGCTCATAGGCATGATTTTGATGTGTTGGTATAGACTTGAGGTCCATTTCGATTTATGATTTTCATTTTAGGTTTTTTTGGTGCTGGACTGAGATCTGGGTTATCTATTATTTTAGGATACATCATGTCGAATTTTTAGTAAATTCATAGGCTTATGGAGATGGGTTAATCCTATCTCATGTCGGTAGCATCCTGCCTCTGGTGGGGTGTTACAATGACCTTTTTGTTAAATATGTATCTCTAGTTAAAAAAGTCGAGGCATTAGAAATGAGGAAAAGTGATCATGTCAAGTCAATTCAAAAAGCCACTTGTCAAATTTGTAATTCAAATGAACATGTAACACAAGTTTACCCAACCTTGCCAGCCCTGCAAGAATGTCTCAACATCCAAGTCAGTTCTATAAACACCTTCAAGTGACCAAATCTAAACCCATACTCCCAAACCTACAATTCTTGTTTGAGAAACCATCCAAACTTCAATTGGAGGAATGATAACCAGGCAAAGCTGTCGCAACAACCTCCCCAAGTATACCAGACTTTCCAAAATTCCCAAAGTTACGCACCACATGTCCCACCACCTAGGAAAACCCTTGAGGATACCTTGAATGCATTCATTGAGAAACAGAAAGTCATCAATAACCAAAATGTGCAAATAATGAATTAATTGAGAGAAACTTTTGCCAAAAACACATATGCATTGACCATTAATGAGAAATAAAAGTTTCATGCACAACCACAATAAAATCCCAAGAGTTATCAAAACCCTCACGAGGGTAGTTCTGGAAGTCAACATATAGACCATGTCAAATCTGTTATTACTCTTCGCAGTGGTAAGGTCATCCACATACCTATTCTTGAAACTCGCGCAGCTGAAAATAAATAAGATTCAAATCGTAAGGAATGGATTGATGAACCATTATCCATCGTTGATGATAACAATTTCTCTCATGCGTCTCCATTTCCACAGGTATTAAAAATAAACAAATTGAACCGTTCTCCAGAGTTATATGAAATATTCAAATAGGTAAAGGTCAATATTCCTTTGTTAGATGTCATCCAACAGATACCATCTTATGCCAAATTTCTGAAAGACTTCTACACCGTTAAAAGAAAACATCAGGTAAGAAATAAAGCTTTTCTAGCTGAACAGGTAAGTTCTATTCTCTCAACCAATAATGCATTAAAATACAAGGACCCTGGTTGTCCAACCATTTCTTATAATATTGGAAATCAAAAAATGGAACATGTTTTGCTTGATCTTGGAGCTAGTGTCAATTTGTTTCCATTTTTGGTTTATCAATAACTTAATATTGGCGAGTTAAAACCAACCTCAACTACTCTTTTACTTTCCGACAGATCAATCAAGGTACCGAAAGGAATTATTGATGATGTGCTAATATAAGTCGATAAATTCATATATCATGTGGATTTTATTGTCTTGGAAACACAACTTGTAGCAAATAGTTATAAGCCTATTCATGTAATACTTGGTCACCCATTTTTAACAACAGCCAACGCTTTAATTAATTGCAAGAATGGAATCATGAATTTATCTTTTGGCAATATAACGTTGGAGCTTAATATTTTTAACATGTGCAAATAATCATATGATGATGATAGCGAAAATGAAAGCATGGTACTAATTAACCCAATTTTAGAGGAGCATATTCAGGGGAGTTTATCCGATCCAATGGACATTTATACTGCTAATTTTGTTGAATCAAGTACGTAATTAGATTCGGATACCCCTAATGATTTTTTACTTGATTCTACACAGGTACTGGAAGACGGTGGAGAGATACAAAATTTCGAGGAACTGGAAGCACTGAAAGAAGAAAAAAATGAGGAAGCACCCAAATTAGAGTTAAAGACTTTGCTAGAAGGACTGAAGTATGAATTTCTTAGAGATAAACAAACTTACCCTGTGGTAATTTCTCCTTTCCTCATAAGCAATCAAGAAGGTAAGTTGTTAAACATGTTGAAAGAACATAAACTAACAATTGGATGGACTTTAAAATACATAAAAGGCATTAATCCATTGATCTGCACACACAGAATACATTTAGAAGATAATGTTATGACATATCGTCAACCCCAAAGAAGATTAAACCATCATATGAAAGAAGTGGTAAAAATAAAAGTCCTTAAACCTATTTATGTAAGTATTATCTACCATATTTCCGATAGTAAGTAGGTGAGTCCTACACAAGTTGTACCTAAAAATTCTTGAATAACTATCGTAGAAAATGAAAAAGGAGAATTAATTCCAACTCGCATCCCATTTAGTTGGCGTATGTGCATTGATTATAGAAAACTAAATTATGCTACTAGAAAAGATCATTTTCCTTTACCATTTATTGACCAAATTTTGGAAATAGTAGTAAGACATCCATACTATTATTTTCTTGATGGTTACTCAAGTTATTATCAAATTCCCATTGATTTAGAAGATCAAGAAAAGACTACATTGACATGTCCATTTGGAACATTTGCATTTAGGAAAATGCCTTTTGGACTTTGTAATGTGCAAGTAACATTCCAACGATGCATGTTAAGCATATTTAGTGATATAGTTGAACATTGTTTAGAGATCCTTATGGATGACATAACTGTTTTTTGGGAATTTATTTGATAATTTCTTGAATAATTTGGAAAATATTTTGAAAATATGCAAAGGAAAATGACTTGTGTTAAACTGGGAAAAAAGCCATCTCATGACTAATTCAGGGATTATTTTAGGTCATGTTTTGTCATCTAAAATTATTGAGGTTGACGAGGTAAAAATAGAGGTAATCTCTAAATTGCCATCACCAAAAGCAGTCAGGGAAATCTGTTCTTTCTTAGGACAAGTAGGATTTTATAGGAGGTTCATTAAAAACTTTAGTACCATATCCATACCCTTATGTAACCTGCTATTAAAAGATTCAACATTTGAATGGACAGAAGAATGTCAAAACTCATTCGAAAACATTATCAGTCTTTTGTCTTCTGCTCCTATCATGCAATCCTCTGATTGGTCTTTACATTTTGAGCTAATGTGTGATGCCAGTGATTATGCAGTTGGTGCAGTGCTAGGACAAACAAAAGAATGTAAGCTACATGTAATATATTAAGCAAATAGAACTTTAAACAGTGCAAAAATGAATTACACTCCCACGAAAAAAGAACTACATGATGTAATATTTACATTGGATATATTTCAATCATATTTAATTGGTTCTTCAACCGTTATTTATTCTGATCATGCTATTGTTAGATATTTGATGTCTAAACAGGATCCAAAGCCAAGATTACTATGGTGGATTTTGCTGCTTCAAGAATTAAATCTCACAATCAAGGATAAGAAATGAGCAGAGAATGTGGTTGCAGATCATTTATCGAGACTCAAAAATGAGTCATCAATTGATACAACTCCTATCAATGACTTTTTTCCTGATGAATTTTTATTTTTTGTAAATATAATGCCTTGGTATGCTAAAATAGACAATTTTCTTGCAATAGGAAAAATACATCCAGATTGGAGCTATCAAGACAAGAAGAAATGTTTGACCAAAGTCAAAAGATTATATTGGGATGATCCATATCTATTCAAGTATTTCTCTGATCAAATTTTCCTATGATGCATACCGGATAGTGAGATAAGTAGTGTTATTCAGTTTTGTCATTCAAAAGTATGTGAAGCTCATTTCTCATCTAAGAAAATCACTGTAAAATTCTTACAGTGTGGATTTTATTGGCCCCCCATTTTTAAAGGTACCCAAGCTTTTTGAAAAACTTGTGAAATTTCTCAAAAGTTGGGATCCATTTCAAAAAGAAACATAATGCCTTTAAATCTCATCCTTGTCATCGAAATCATTGATTGTTGGGGGATAGATTTCATTGGTCCATTTCCACCATCATTTGGATTTTTATATATTTTAGTTGCAGTTGATTATGTCTCAAAATGGGTTAAGACGATTCCTTGTCGAAACAATGATCACAAAACTATGATTAAATTTTTAAAAGAAAATATTTTAAGTCGATTTGGAATCTCTCGGGCCATTATAAGTGATGGAGGTACACATTTGTAAAAGGGCTTTTGAGTCCTTAATGAAAAAGTGTGAAGTTACACATAAAGTGTCTACCTCTTATTACCCTCAGACAAATGATCAAGTTGAACTAGCAAATAGGAAAATCAAACAAATTTTGGAAAAAAATGGTCAACCCAAATCACAAAGATTGGTCTTTTCGACTAACTGATGCACTTTGGACATACTGAACAACTTTCAAAACATCTTTGGGAATGTCTTCCTATCGTCTAGTTTATGGAAAACCTTGTCATTTGCCTGTAAAACTTGAGCATAAGGCATATTGGGCTATTAAAGCATTCATTTCAAACCTTGAAAATGTCAGTCATGAACTGAAATTAATGAACTTGAAGAGTTAATGAATGATTCGTATGAAAATGTGAAAATTCTTAAAGTTAAAACTAAAGCCTTTCATGACAGTCGAATTTCACAAAAAACATTTGAAATTGGTAAAAAATTTTTTTTAATTCTCGTCTTCATTTATTTCCTGGAAAATTGAAATCCAAATGAAATGGTCCTTTTATTGTGAACACATTTATCCATATGGAGTTATTGACATTGAGAATCCTAGGGATGATGATGTATTTAAAGTGAATAGACAACGTTTGAAACCATTTTTGGAGTGTTCAAATTTTCAAGAATCTTTATTCCTTTCAAACCCAGTGTACTGTGATTGATTTTTTCTTCTATTTTGTATTTGTCTAATTTCCATTTTTCTTGAGTTTTACAACATTTTTTATCTTTACATTTTTTGTTAGAATCTTGCATCCCGATTAAACAGTGGATAACGGTAATTTGTGACTTTAAGTCGGTTCTTTCAGTTTCCTAAAATTATTGATACCCTACAATCAAGACATGGAAGAAACTCATGCAAAACTCCACAAAAATTTCCATTCTCTTCCCTAAAATGCTCTGATGAAAATTTACAAAGCACAGACCGAAAGAATGAGGCTTTTATGATCCATGGTATTCTTAGTGATATTCGTTGAGTAATTGAAGTAAGGATTAGCTTGTCATGTAAGTCATCTGACTCTTTCATTTCTTACATTCATGGTTTAGGGAAAAGCACTTATGCTAAAAAAACAAAGAGCTAAACAATTAGGTGTTTGTTATAAATGCGCACGCTGGAAGTGCAACACTCATTGTCGTTCTTTAGGAATGATGTCTGACAATCGCGAAGATAAAATTCAATTCATTAGAAATGGCTTTAGTAAAGAGTCTTTAGATGATATATCATTGACTCTTGAGACGTATCCTAGTGGACATATTCATTAAGTAATTCGCAATTTGCATACACAATTTCAAACAGAAAGACAACAATACAGTCTTGGGAATCTGACTTTAAGAGACCTTGTTTTATAAGAAAATTGGATGGGAAGCATATCCCCGACCCATAGAGGGCATTCAAGCCATTATTGGACGTAAAACCAGAGGAAGATGTGAGCAGCAATCACAACTATTAGTACATATTTTTCAATTTATTGTTTTGATTTCCTTTACTTTAAATGACTGTTTTGATTTACTTTAATTTATTGTTTTGATTTCCTATACTTTTATCGACGGTATCTAAATTTTTTGTCTTTCACGGTCTATTTTATTGTTCATCTTATAATTTTCATTTTGCAGGTACTAGTGCATTTATTACTCACCATTTTTCAGGATCTATAAATTCAGCTCGTCATTTCTCTCTTCGACATATATAGATAAGAGAGATATAAAAAAAATAGAGAAACGTTCAAAACGACGAGTTACTAATATCTGTGTCTTTTTTGGAACTAGCTCTGGAACTAAACCAGAATTTGTTGAGGCTGTAAAAGAATTAGGTAAAGTTATGGCGGAAAGAAACATGCACTTAGTATATGACGGTGGAAATCTTGGACTGAAGGGTTGTGTTTCAAAGGCTGTGCAGGTAGGTGGCAGTCAAGTTTTTGGGATCATTCCAAAACCTTTGACAGAGGAAAACCTCATCGGAAAATTAAATCTAGAAGAATGCATTGTCTTAGGTATGTCTAAAAGACTTACTGAAATGATCAATTATGTTGACGCTTTTATTGCTTTACCAGGTGGGCTGGGCATGTTGGAAGAAATATTCACAATTGCATCATGGGCGAACTTGAACATTCACCAAAAACCCATTGGATTTCATTTTTATGTTTTTCAAAAAAAAAGGTTTCCATGTATGTTGTTTTTACTTTGTTGTTATTTTGTGTGTAAAAAAAATATTTTTTGTTAAATTCTTTTGTGTTTTTCAAAAAAAAAAAACTACACACAAACTAACAACAAATTTTTGACTAACCAAGTGGAATTGTTGTTCAGATGTGGCTGTGTAAGGAGTTTTCGCTCCTGAGACGCATCTCAAAATAATTCGTAATAAATTAATTTTGTTCATTTCTTTTTGAATCATTTAAATTTGTGAATTATTCATAATATTGATTAAATTTGATCTTCATATGTTCATCTGACAGGTATTATCAACATACACGGTAACATGTAAGCATGATTTGTAAGTGAAATTTTTTAATATTCAGTTCTCTAGTTTGTTGGAGGTAGCACCTAACAATAGTGGAATTAGTGTTTTTATTCAAAAAAAAAAAAGCAAACCATGCTCTTACTTAGTAACCAGACATCTGCATCAGTAAGCAGTGATTATTCGCGTAAAACGGTAGAGCTTGAGTTTGTAAGAAAATAAAAATGTGTGAATAAGTTCGATTTCATAGCCTCTCTAACTCGAGCAAATAAGTATGTAGGGGTATTTTAACACTTAGTGCCATAAGGCCAACTGGTCTAGGAGTCACTGACCCAAAGCTCGTTACATGGGTTAAAGAGAAAGCTTAAGGAAATCAGAAATTTTTTCTTTTTAATACCTGAGATCCTAGCAATTAGGTTCGTAGATGTGTCTTAACACCTAGTGCCCTAAAGCCAACTGGTTTGGCAGTCACTGGCCCAAAGCTCGTTACGAGTATCGAAGATGCATCATTATTTTTTTTAAAAATAAATCTATTTTTGTTTTTATAAATAAACTTTCATTGATAAATGATGTGAGCTCTAATATAATTTTTGGACAAAAATATTACTCTTTTTTCAACAAGACCTCTGAATATTATGGGCATAATGAATTGATTAATACCTTTTTTTATGTGTGTATGGAATAAGGGTAAAAAATACAGGAGAAATTATTTGTTTGGTCATTTAGAAAGAAAGGAAAAAATTATTAATTTAGAAAATAATTTGTATATTTAAAGTTTTTCACTTAAATTACTAGAGATTAGTAATAAGCTGGTTGGGGGTATGATGAACACTAAAAAGTGCACATTTATTAAAAGAAAATCAATCATTTAACACTTGCAGTTTCATTTATTCCCTTAATTTATCATACTAATTAAATTTATGTTTTATATATTTTTATTGTGATTTTTATCTTTTATGTAGGAGAAAAAATATTTTGGATGTATATCTAGGAAAATGCACTTGACATTTGGATTTTGGAGCCAGAAATTTAATAGGGTGTTCTAACAGTGTAAAACTTCGGAAATTCCAACCCTTGTAATATTCGTATTATGGCCATAACTTTGTACTCCGATATTGGATTAAGGTGATTGAAGTTCCAGATGAAAGAAGACTCAAAGATATACAACTTTAATGTTCATAAGATTTTCGAATTCGGAAGTGTGTAAGACCGAAATAGACGAAGAATAAAAAGAATTTCATATGTAATTATTATTTTCAAATGTGAAAAAATAAAAAAAATAAATAAATATTATTGGTGGAGGTCAGCATCCACCGAAAGGTGGATGTTCCCTTCACTTTGACAATTGCATGCAATTGTCAAGCAATTGTCTCACAGTTGTTCACAATTGCATTTTTACAATTGTGAACGTTGGGCATCCTCTATAAATAAAAGGATGCTCAACACATTTATTTCCATGCTTTCTCTTAATTCTCTATAGAATTAGGGAGAGTGTCTTGTGTGTTTTATTTTTAAAAGCTTTCTTGTAATTTCTTTTTCTTTTAGTAATAAAAATTATGTGTGTTTTTTATTCAAATTATGAGTAGCTAATTTCTTTTTTCTGGGGAAAATGGTGAAGCTTTTAACATGAAATTTTAGATTAATCTCACTTATATTATAATATATAAATTATAATCTAATTATTAATACTTAATTTAATTTTGGATTAATTATTGATAAATTTTGTTACCGCATATATGGCTAGTTTTATTTATTTGGCATAATTAAGTACCTAACTGGACTTATTATAGATAAAAAAAATTATCACCGCCTTTGTGGCTGGTTTTATTTGTTTTGGCATAATTAATTCTTGAAATAAATTAATTGGGTAATAATGATAATTTATATATTATAAAAAGTGAGATTTCTAAATTTGAAATATTAAAAGTGGATCACTACCCCAGCATTTTATTTTATTATTGCAGTTTAATTTAAAATTTCCAATCACTCAAACAATTCAATCTTTTTCTTTTCACTCAAATTATTATTTTATCCTATTAAATCTATTTCATGTGAATCGATCACGGACTTACCAGATTATTTTATTACTTTGACACTCTTATACTTGAGAGTAAAGACCCAATTTGTGAGTGTGTCATTTCTAAAAAAAAAAATGTGTGAATAAGTTTGATTTCTTATCCTCTTTAACTCGAGCAATTAAGTCTATAGAGGTGTTTTAACACATAGTGCCCTAATGCCAACTAGTCTAGGAGTCACTGCCCAAAGCTCGTTACATATGTTAAAGAGAAAGCTTAAGGAAATCATACACTTCTTCTTTTTAACATCTGAGATTCGAGCAATTAAGTTCGTAGGGGTGTATTTACCCCTAGTGCCCTAAAGCTAACTGGTTTTGGAGTCACTGGCCCAAAACTCATTACAAAGATTGAAGATATATTGTTATTTTAAAAAAAAAACTAATTTTATATTTATAAATAAATTTTCATTGCCAAAAAAGTGTGAATTTTGATATAACTCTAGGAAAAAAATATTACTCTCTTCTCAACAAAACTTGTGAATATTGTGGGCACAATGAATTGATCAAATACCTTATTTTATATGTGTATGTATGAAAGGTAAAATATACTGGAGAATTTA